>OZ004712.1:67952368-67974868 GCA_963924515.1 Vespertilio murinus
AACATAAAGAAGTTGCTTTGCTTGGGTGTTCATCACAACTCTCCAGTAAACTAAATAGAAATAATGCTGAATCAATATAAGAGTCTGCATGGCTTAGAACCACAGCATCTTTAGGAAACACGTATCACATCAAAAGTTAAAGCCCAGAAACACACATTCCACACTATTCAGCAACAAGTACAAGTTATTTTACAAAGTTACTAAATAACAAAATACCTTTTAAACGCATTCAAAATATGGCTACGGTATTTCAATTATTGCATAGACTATAGTATAAAAACTGATTTGAAAACTATTTGATTAGAAATAGCATCAGATATATGAAAAAACACACACAATTAGATAGAACAAAAAGTTCAGTAATTTCAGATCTATGTATATACTAAAGACAATTCACATTTGGTTTTATTTAAAAGTATTTTTTATCTTCCTCTTGATCTTTCTGGGCCTTTATTGGTTTCATGGCCCATCGTAGGATAACATTTTTGGTGAGGTAGATGGCTTAAGCAGCTCATCGTTCCCCTAGAAATTCTATTAGTTATTTTAAAAGTAAATAGTAGTGAGGAACATTGTAACTTTTATTTAAAAAGTGTAGCCTGGTAGAGTCAGACCAGACCTCAGTTCAGTAACTTCAGTACTTGAGTTCTGGCTAAGAAAGAATTCAGAGCCAAGACTCAAACTGTAAGCAAACGTTTATTTAGAAAGTCACAGAGGTAGAAGAAGTGACCCAGGGAAGAAATGGGCCTAGGAAACAAATTATAGAGGCAAAAGAAGAGTCCTTGGAGCTTAGGAGAAAGGAAGGTAAAGGTAGTGGCCTGGGGGATGGGGAGTGGGAGAGGAAGGCACAGGCCTGCTCCTGGGAGAGCTTCCTCTGGCTCCTTTGTCCTAAGGGCTTTAAGGGTGGGATTCAAGAAGAGGTCCCAAGGGAAGGTCTCAATAAAATAGTCATCGGCTTTGCACGTGTCCTTTCAGGGTTGTGGTCTCCAAATGTTAGCACTGGTAGCGAGTTAATAAAGGAAGGGAGCAAAGGAAATCAGACATTAAGTGTATAATCACCTAGGTAGCATACCCCTGCTTAACTAGGAAGCCACAGCTTCACAAACTCCAGGGGATCACAACATTGCCCCTCTCTCCACACTGCAGGAAGGAAGCACTGCTTTTCAATCTCTTGGAGATGGATACCCCTCTCTCCACACTGTAGGCAGGAAGGAAGCACTGCTTTTCAATCTCTTGGCCCATTTGCCCAGACTGTGGGGGTAGATGCACACATGCACATCAGAAGCCAAGATGGCGACCACAGAGGTCAATCAGTCTAGCCTGAATAAAGGATTTCATTGGGTAAGAGACACAACCCTGGAAAATGTAAAAAATAGATTGGTTAGGGCTTGGACCCATCAAAAACCCATAAAAGCTTGGGAAGTTGATTGGTTAGTTTGAAAAAGTTCCTGGTTCTTCACAAACCTGCTCAACAAAGACATTCTCTCTCTCTCTCTCTCTCTCTCTCTCTCTCTCTCTCTCTCTCATGCATTTCATACATTTCATAGCAGCCATATGAGTCTAGCAGCTGCCCTGGCCTGCAGCAGACCTTGCAGACTCCAAAGGACTAGGCTGCAATATGGCACAGAGTCTGTGGGCAGAGGTCTGATTTCTGGCCCCATGAATACAAGATGGGAGTTTCCCACAGCAGGATGGACAGAGACGGGACATTGGAAACCTGGGGACAGCCAGCTATTTCCACCCGAATAAATCTTACCAATCCACAACCTCCCAAGCATCGCTCTCTTGAAATGCTTTCCTTGAGACTCCATGGAAGAACGTGATCTCCACGGGCAGGACACTGCCTGGTTGGCACCAGGGCAGCGGGGCATTAGTCAGTGCAGCTGGCCTGGGATCACCGCATCGCTTGCCTGGTTTTGCTGCTTTTCTGGGCCTAGCGCTGAAACACAACTGAGGCCTAGATGTTGTCCCTCGGGGTTTATACTTACGGGAATGGCCATGCCAAGGCCCGCGTGGGAGCCACAGGAGGCCACTCTTTGGCCCCTTGTTCCTCCTCTAAGAGGGTCTACTCATGTCCAGCAACATCACAGAGGAAGGGGTCAGTCCGAACCACACGATCAGCGATATGAAAGGGCAGGGGGTCTAAGCTCCTTGAGCAAAGGTAGACTAGGGGAGGAGAGGTTACTCTGGGGCAAGATTCCTATTTTCCCAGTTTTGCCAGTTGCTAGGCACCAGGGCTTTACACCCTGGTGACCGTCTGTACCTGGTCCACCATCCTTGTTCTGACCATATGCCTAACTATCTCCAGAGAAGTACTTGGATTTATAAAAAATAGAGCAGAAAGACAGTTCAGACAGTTCAATTAAAGGTGATGGGCCTGTAACTATTTTCATATTTTGCATGCATGGCCAAAGAATTCTGAAATTTCCTCAGTGTCTCCACTATACCAAGCTATGATCAACTCTAAGCTCTCAGTTCTAAGTATAGGTTACTCCCAAAGGCCGGAGACTATAGGAAACGGCTTTTATAAGATCACTAGAGTCCAGGTGCATGAAATTAATGCATTGGGGGGGTCCCTCAGCCCGGCCTGCATCCTCTCACAACCTGGGACCCTAACTGCTCGCCTGCCTACCTCAACGACTCACATGCCTGCTTGATTGCCCCTAACCACTCTGCCTGCCTGCCTGCCTGACTGATTGATTCTAACCACCTCTGCCTCGGCCCCCACTGCTACTGTTTTGTCCGGAAGGATGTCCAGAATGATGTTCAGGAGGTTGTTCGGCTGTCTGGTCTAGTTAGCATATTTCACTTTTATTATTATAGATTACTGCCCTCAGTGGGGTCAATCATGACATTCTATTATAGCCAATACAAATAGAAACTCAAGAAGAGGGTCTGTTGTTGATATTTAATGAAATAGAATTTATTGTGCTTAAGTTTTACATGTACAAAAAGTTGCATTAAATCCACAGCACTGTACTATTATTGTAAGGAAAACCACTGTTGTTTTAAATTTCTAAGAGAAATTGTCCTGCAAGAGAATCCTATATAATAAAAGATTAATATGCAAATTGTCCCCTTGATCTGAAATTCAACTGGGAGTTCCACCAGGGAATGGGGCCAGCAGGCCAACTGCCCATGGCCCCTCCCCCTGGCCAGCCCCACCCCTGATTGCCCCCCCTTCCCAATCAGGGTGGGCCAGATGGACTCCACCTGTGTACAAATTCATGCACCAGGCCTCTAGTTACTAAATAAAATTGTAGCCCTCCCCCCAAAAGACTATTATTGATTAAAGAATAGTTTATAAATTTAAAAAGTAAAACATCTGATATATGCACATGACCAATTTGTAGATACTATTTTACATGATGAATAAACTAATTAAAGATTACACAGTCAATTAGAAAACTTGAAAGGTGCAATTAAGGAAATACATACCACAGAGGTAGGCAGGGGGATCAGGTGATGTGTGTGTGTGTGTACACAGATGATTTTAGAATAGTAAAAGCCTGAAATCATAAAAACTGTTTTTTGAGGATCATTTTACAGACAAAAGAAACTATTTTGACTAAAATATATACCAATTAAATTCAACTACTTTTGACTAAATGCTTTACTGAAGTAGCCAATAGTTTCAGTAAAATGACTGATGAACCAACTGGTGATTATGGTATTATGTAGACATGTCCGGAATTTTAAACATTTATTAAATGTTTAATGTTAATATTCCCAAAGTACTCTCTAATATATAGAAAATCAAATCTTCTAATAAGATTACTTGTGAAAGTTCATATTCACTTAATGACTCTTATTTTTAAAAATGACATTTTGATTTAATAATCATTATGAGTTGAATTTTATAATTTTAGGTTTTCTAGGTTCAATCTGAGACTCAGAACATTAGAGTGAATGGAAAACTCTAAGTTATGAAAATAATTAGAATAAACTCTTAAGGTTAATATAATAGCACCTTTTTCCTAATTAGGTCTCATACATGACCCGTGAATAATCAAAACTTTCAAGGTTAAATGGCTGAATATTTTAAAACAGATATTAAGAAGCTGCAAGATATACATAGATATTTGACACTTTTTTATGTGATTGCACTCCAACCAATTATCATTAGTTTGGGCATCTTATAATTTAGATTTGACCTCTTATGTAGTTGGTGAGTCTTAATGTTCTCAGGGCACTGAGAAAGCCTAGGAGGTCTCCCTACTCTGACTCAGTTTCTAATCCCCTATTCCACTTCCATTGTCTCCTCAATTGGAACATTGCCATATTATGAGTATCTGATTCATTTGTGTTTACCTTTCTTGTCTGTATTTTATTTGCATAAATATCCTGTGGGAATGTCTCAAGTCGGATAAAGAGGAATAACAAACAATTTATTTTTTAAAACACCCAGAGATCATTTTTTAAAAGGATATCTATAAAGGTATGTTCAGGTGCATTCTCAGGGAATTTCAATATGCACAACATTTAGTTATTTCATTATTTCACTGCATTGAAAAAAAAAATCTATCTGAAGTGAGACACAGGATTAAGTTAAAACCTTAACCCTTTAGCCATTCTTAATAGGTAGGACTCAAACTACTCTTGTACTTCTGAGTAACTTAAATTCCAGACTCAAAATAACATCCTTAAAATATCATGTTCAGCTCCTACTCCAAGATATTTCATGCTGACTCTGTCTGTGCTTCCCTTTTCAACCCTCTGTGTGTTCACAGAACCTGAAATTCCCTTCTGGTCTTTGTGCCATCTATGCATGCCCTGCCTGCCATTTAAGAGCCAGACCCACTTTTATCTTATTCTACTTCTAAAGACTTGGTTTGACCTGTCCAGCTTGGGCTGATCTGCTACTCTGACACACCAAAAGTATTTTTTCTTGATCATTCTGATACTCGATACTTTGAAATCTTTGAATCTAACACTATATCAAACATAATTTCATTCCATGTTCCTAGTCTATAGATAAGAAAATGAGTGACTTTCCGAAAGGGTGTGATAAGTGCATGGTTCTTGGAGCCTTATTATTCCTGCCCTCCTGTGTCCCCTTGTTCACGGCACTGTGCTGAACTGTCCAGTGGTGGCTGGGTTGGGTCTTGCCAACTAGCCTATGAACATCACAGATTAGGAGAGGCCATACACATAGCAAGCGCACAGTAAGTACATGTTGACTGAATAAATGGTGTGCAATTAAGTCATAGTTTCATTTGCATTTATTCTAAAAAAAATTCTCTCTAGAATTAAGTAGTCTTGCCAAAACCAGTTTGGCTCAGTGGATAGAGCGTCGGCTTGCGGACTGAAGGGTCCCGGGTTTGATTCCGGTCAAGGGCATGTGTCTTGGTTGCAGGCACATCCCCAGTGGGGGGTGTGCAGGAGGCAGCTGATCGATGATTCTCTCTTATCGATGCTTCTAGCTCTCTATCCCTCTCTCTTCCTCTCTGTAGAAAATCAATAAAATTTTTAAAAAAATAGAATTAAGTAGTCTTGAGATCCTTCCTGTCAGATTAGTTTGTGTACAAGGTATCAGACCCAGGATAGATGTAAATAAAATCTCTTTACTCAAATAAGCAAAAAACCAAAGCCAATAATTATTGATGCTCAGGTTTCAATAGTTGATTGCCATCAAAACAATGCTTAAGAAAGGAAAAAAAAAGTAGAAAGAGAAGTTTAAGCATCCCAACTACCCGTGCCTATAAATAAGTGAAAGTCTTTTCAATAAAAATAAAATTCTGCCGTGATTATCTCCGTGTCCATTAGGTTTTGCATCTCAAAGGACTCCACGTGTTCCCTTGTCCTGTTGTACAAACTCAAAAGGAACGGGACACAAAGAAAACATGCCTTTGGTGGCGGCAGGATGAGTGAGAAATTAGTCTCTTCTGTGGTCATTAGCAGAGTCTTTCCCTTCTTGGCCCCATTACAGGATATGAAGGTCATCTAATTTATTTCCAGGAAAAAAAGTGGCTCTCTCTACAGCGTTCCTTTCTCCAAATTCTTCAAGGTACCAAGTGTTACAAGGATAATTAGATTTTCTTCTAGGAAAAATGCTCCCCTTCACCAAAGAAAACTCTCTGACAGTTCAAATACAAGGAAGAAATTCCTTTACAGAAACCCCCTCTCTACTGAGTGCTCACCAGTTCTTCCTACGTATCCCCTTTTCTAATAGAATGATATAAACATTTTTAATTACCGGGGTGTGATCTAATACAGTAAAGTTTACGTAGTTAATACTCTTATTAACTTGTAAGCATAGTATGAATAATACTGAAGTGTTTAGGCACCTTATTCATCCACTTCAGCCACACAGTTAAGTGGCTAATACATTAAGAATATAGTGGCTTTGAGGATAAAATGCTCGGATTTGAATCCTGGCTCCTTTACCCTTAGCTATGTGGCCTGGGGGAAGTTACTTAAGGTTTCTGTCACTCTGTTTCTTTACTCCTAAAGCAGGAATAATGAAGTGCCTACTTTAAACAGCTGTTATGAGGATTAAATGATTATTTACATATGAAAACTACTTGGGTCATAAGTGATCAATAAATGGTAGAGACAGTCATGATGTAATCACAACCTTAAATCCTTTATGGAAGAAGGTAGGGTATAAATGCATGAATTAAGTTTTAAATATTATATGAGCTTAACTAGCTCTAAAAATATTTTAGCCCTTCTCGCAAAAAGAAATTTTTATTACTATAATAGGAAAGTCATAAAACAAACATATATGTACTCCTCATAATACCATAATTATCCCAAAGAATTATTTATTGAAAACAAAAACACTAAGCCAAAAGCCCAGGTCATGTCTCAGATGATTTTTGAATCAACAGAAAGAAGTACATTCCAAAGTAGAATGGCCGTCATTGAAATGCTCTATAAAGAGTCCCTACACTTATTCTCCTCACCCATCAACCCCAGACCTCATCATTACCCGGTCATTAAAATCATTAACATATATGCATTGAATGGCCGAGGCCTATATCATATCTGTTATGCACATTCAGCTTATGCAGTCAAATAATATATTTTTTGTTGACAAAAACTTAAATAGATTAATTAAAAGTAGACTAAAAATGGAAATTTTAAAAGAAATAGCAATCCTATATAATGAAAGGGTAATAAGCAATTTGACTGGATGGCAGAACAACCAGCCACTATGATGGACACTGACCACCAGGGGGGAGATGCTGAATGCAGGAGCTACCCCCCTGGAGGTCAGTGCGCTCCCACAGGGGGAGTGCCTCTCAGCCACAAGTTGTTGACTCTGCAGATGAGAAAGCTCTTTCTGGGTTTGAAGAAGATCTGTGCAGGATGGTTCGAACATTCATCATGCCATTCCCCCACCCCCCACTCATGTAAATGATTTAAGACATTTTACAGATAAAACTGATAAAACTGCAGTTCTTAGTAGAACCCCTAATAAGTAAAGTAGAAAGTACTCTAAAATATAGAATTGCTTGTTTATAGGGGCAAACAGATGATAACATGTGAAACATTGAAGACTTATAGGCTTGTTTGTTTTTAATATGAGCAAGGAAGAAAAAGAAAACTGGTGGAGTCACTGATTTTATTTTATTGTCTCATTTGTGAGATCTTGAATAAAGGATAAGCAAGTAGACTTAGTTTTAATATATCTTGTGGCAGGAGTCTATGAAGTTTGGATTGGACAATCTCCCAGCCATTCATTTATTTATGGAACACCTAACACCTCCCAGGCAGCTGCATTATTCCAGAAGAGCACACATTGGCACAGGAGGGCACGTACAAAAGGTAGACATGTTTCCCTTAATAGTCACATTAATAGTCCTTCTAAATCTGATAAAATATGTCATATTCCTTTCAGTGGGTGTGGAAATAATTCCATCTTTAATTTTAAAGCAAATTATCCATTTACAAATAATGGATAGCTTTTCAAACTAGAATCCAGACATTTATTTCAAACAGTCTAACAATTTTCCTGCCCTTGAAACTAAAGATTTATAATTCAACTACTCCTTTTAATCTACTACTTATTATTTACTACGGAAAAGCAGTAATTTATATTTCCTGCTTAAAGACGGCATAGCCACCTCCTAATTTGATATAATTTATACTTGGGAGAATTAGACAGCTATTTGGAACTTCTTCAGATAATTGCATAGAAAGTATTTAGTGATGGAGGGATGGAAAGTCTGTGGCTATTTTCTGAAATCGAGGTACAAAGTCAGCGACTGAAATCAAAGAACTTCTAGAAGGATAAAATTTTAATTATGAACAAAATCAGAAGTGAAATAAAATCAGTTCGATAGTCATTATGTGCAAACCACTAAGCTGGGATCTGATGTGGAAATAGGTTCCTGTTTTCATAGACTTTTTTGGTTTAATAGAGTAAGACAAGAACTGTACACAAGGCAGAATGTGATCCATACCACAATAGACTAAGTGCAATGAAAGAAGTGAGATAAATTCTGGCATCATCAGTCGCTACTCTATGAAGGAGAGGGTTGTCACATCCGGTAGGTTTTGAAATATATGAAAATGTTCACTATGCAGAGCTGAGAAAAAGTGCATTCTGGGCTTGGCTGGGGTGGTTCAGGGGTTGAGCACTGGCCCATGAATCAGGGGATCATCAGTTCGATTCCCAGAGTACATGTGTGGGGTAAGGGGTTTGCAGGAGGCAGCAATTGTTGTTTCTTTCTCGTCCATGTTTCTATTTCTCGAATCCTTTCCCTTCCTCTCTTTAAAATAAATAAAAACATTTTTAAAAAATTATAAAAATTAAATAGATAATGACTTTTCATAATATATGCAATTTTGATAAGTCTGGATATTTGTTGTTTTAATTGCTCAGTGAGGAAGGGAAGCAAGTCCAAAACATTTGGATACTAGAAAGTGAAAGATGGAAAAATCAAAATAAATTTATCTACAGTCTTTTTAAAAAATTTGATAGAACATCTTTTCACCTTTTCCCTGCCCAACCACACTTCAAGGATATCACATTACTCATTGGATAATACTAAAAAAACCTATCCTCAGAAATAGCAGTAGGTCCTGATGGTTCAATTTTATTATGAAAACTAATTTTATTGGACCCAATATAACAATCTTTATTCAGTAACATGAACTTGTATATAGAGTACTTTTAGAAACATATTAAATGTATTGAAAAACTATATCTATTTCCCACTCAAAACAGATTTGTTCAAGTCCTTGGTTTTAAAGTTTCTTGATTCTTACTTCTACTAATTGTAGTTTCAATACCTTTAACTTACATGGGGTATACTGATTAACTCTAAAAGAAAATTTTAAAATTATATGAATTCATCTTTATCTCTTATTTAGTATGTCCTACTTGTTGGTCAATGACATTTAAAAATATGAGAACAGATTGAGTATTGCTATAGTCTAATTCCTTCCATTGATTTCCATATGTTTTGACTATTTCACAAAATAGCATAAAAATTTTTAATTAAAAGGAACTACTCAGATGAGTTTTTCTTTTAACTCTCTATACAGTATTTAGTACTTGCCACAGAATTATTGAATAAATAATGGTAACTAGTCTGTAAGCATTTAAAAATCAAAGTATATGGTTAGCACTTTATCAATTTCATTTACATTTGAATACATTTTTTATTTAGTTTGCTAATTACAAGCCCCTCATGCTTACTACATAAGCACCTTTGTTTTGAAATATAAAGTAAAATCCACAATATAAGCACAGACTCTATTAAGATGAAAAATTTAGTTTCATGAGGCTCAGTTTTTTATTTTTATTGTTAATTCTGAGTAGCTAACTTCTGCTGACTGATATCTTGAAAAATGTTATCACATCAAACAAAACAAATTTAAAGTAGGTTTTTTAGAAAAAGACATTTCACAGGAAAGCTGGTAAATTTTAGAAATTGTATAAAGAATGGAGATTGTGAAAATTCATCTTTGCTCATTTTCTTCTAGTATATAAATACAAAAGGATATAATTATATTTATAATTTATTTGGTAGATTTATAAAAATTTCAAGTTTTGTTATGTTTATTGTTATAAAGGCAAATTGAAATGAGAAACAATTTATGCTTAAATGCTTTTAATTTTGGAAGGGTACCGTATTTGCCGGCGTATAAGACGATTTTTTGGCCCTGAAAAATACCGTATTTGCCGGCGTATAAGAGACTGGGCGTATAAGACGACCCCCTAACATTTCCACTCAAAATACAGAGTTTGTTATATACTCGCCGTATAAGACTACCCCCTACTTGGAGGCATATTTTTCAGGGCCAAAAAATCGTCTTATACGCCAGCAAATACGGTAAGTATTTTAGTTTAACATATCATAGAAATAAGCTAAGGCATGAAACTACAGTTACAAATGGAAAAGGTTACTTTTAAAAGAAAACATTTTGTTAGAACTTTTTAAAATGACAATCTTAGGCTAAAGAAATTATTTACTTAATTTTACTTAAGCTGTTTATTCTTTTAAAATAATCCTAATTTCTCACACTAAATCCTAGATTTTATATTTTAATTTTAATCACACATTAGAGAAATACGCAATTCTCTTACAGAAATGAATAAGAAGGCCATATATTTAAAATTGACTGGAATTAATTTATCAATTTAGAAATTATAAAACAGATCTTTACTCGTATGGTTCAATGGCTTTCCAATTTATTATTTTCAAAGGTTGTTCTCACTTTTGTAAATTAAAATAACGTTTACCACAAAAATTCTAGTGTTGAATGAATTGATCTTTGTTTTGATTTTTAAAATGTGTATATAACTGCCATTAGGACAGTATTCAGAAACACCACTTCAGTTCAACAGATAAAAATTGTGCTTATTTCTTTGATGATAAGGTAAATATTTCTCCTCCCAGAAATGTCCCACCAGTTTTAAAAGAGAATAGAAAAATTGGAGTGAACAAATAATATTTCAATTCCACATATATCTGTATAGTTTGCTTTTTTCAGAATATAACTAGAAAATGCCTTTCTAAATTTTCCATACTTTTCATTCTGGCTAAGGATAAATAGCCAAATAAATTTCAATTTTTCTTCTTAAAATCATCATACAACCTTAATTCTAATGTACTAAATAAATCTCTTTACTCTCTTATTCTATTTTCTTTAAATATTCAATCAGTGTTTAACTGCAATGGAATATTATTTTCAGATAATTGTAATAAAATGTTCTCTTCTAAGTTATATTGCCAATATTAAGGATGTGGCACACAATTCTATCTTATATCCTAACAGATCTGACTTCAAACTTCAGTTCTAAAGTTCCACTTAAAGATAACATAAAGTTTAAGAAAGGACAAAAAGGCAGATCAAGGTTAAAGAAACAATTTTGTAAAGTGAATGTGTGGTAGGTAGTTAGACAGATATTTTTTAGAGCAAGGAAGATGGGCAGGTACAGAAAGTCAACAGGACAGAAAGCTCCAGGTGCCTACAGGCAAAACTGGGAAACCAAGGACCTCATCCCTGGTCTGTTCCTGCTCGAGCTATCTCTGGTCATTCAGTGTGAACCCCCAGGACCTTTCATATTGCTGGTCTTTGGCTTGGACTCTGCCCTGCCCTTCCCTCCCCTGGCATGTTGCTAGTCATGCAGCAGATCCCCCTGGAGGAGGAGCAAGAGACTGAAGAATGGTCTCCAGAGACTCCCATCCAAGGCCTTGCCCCGCCCCCCCTCCCTTAGGCATTAACCCCTGGGGGTAACATCTAGGCCTTGGTTGTGTTTCAATTCTAGGTTCAGAAAAGCAGCAAAACCAGACAAGTGAAGTCGTGGCTGCGTTGACCATGACCCCTGCCCTGGTACTGACCCGATCAGTAGACACAAAGACCCTCAAAGGACACACCTGGGAAGGTGATGACTATTCTGTTGAGATCCTTCTTTAGAACCTCCCTCAAAAACCCCTCCTTTTAAAAGCCTTGAAGACAGAGGCCCCAGCTGGCTCTTCCTAAGGAGCACTCCGGCCCTTTCCCCACCCTGCTCCCGGGCACGTTTCCTTGCCTCTCTCTTTCTCTTTAGCTGCAAGGGTCCTCCTTTTGCCTCTGTGACTTTCTCCCTGGGCTCACACAGCTCAGCTGCCTCACTTCTCCCACGGCTCAATTATTCTACCTCTGTGGCTTTCTAAGTAAACTTTGTCTTATAGTTTGAATCTTGGCAGCTCTAATTCCCTCTTTGATAACTTGAGTTCAGACTCCCTGAAGATTTTGCCCTTGACTTCAAAGCCCTCTGATTAGGTCCTATGGCTATGGCAACCCCCTCACTCCTCTCCCAAGTGGATCAACCATTTTTCTGGACAGTTGTCTATTTCCCTTTGTCAAATTGCCCTAAGGAAATGTGGACCCTCAACTGCTGGCTCTTGGTACAACTGTCTCTTGGATAGTTCTACAGAGACTGTCTCTACCAGGATTACATATGGTTCACATCATTAGGTCTGTCTGATTTCTGAGACTGGCTGTTCTTCTGGAGCTATTCCTATGCTCCAATCTATATAATCCTATATAATAAAGAACTAATATGCTAATTAGATCAGACAGCAGAACGGAACGACCTTTGGGAATGACCTTCCAGAACAAAGAGTGGGTGGGGGGTGGGGCTGTAAGGGCTGAGGCAGCCAGGGCTGAGAGAGCCTGCCCTTGCACGAATTCCGTGCACCCGGCCTCTAGTTCAACCATAAGACCCACTCAATGTTCGGTTTTCTCCTGAAATTATTCTCACTTATGCTCTGTTAGTTCTAAATTTTTAAAATATATCTTTATTGATTTCAGAGGGAGGGAGGGAAAGAGAGAGAAACACCAATGGCGAGAATCATCAATCGGCTGCTCTTACACACCCCCTACTGAAGTTCAAGCCTGGAAGCTGGGCATGTGCCCTGATCAAAATCAAATGTGACTTCCTTGTTCAGGTTCAACACATCCACTGAGCCAAACCAGCCCAGGGAACTCTGTTACTTCTAAACATAAGAATGGAGTAAGGAGTAAAAATAGTATTTGCCTTTCATTCTAAATCTACTGAAGTATGTCTTCCTTTGACCTTCTAATTGAATGTTGCAAATATATACTTATTGATAGTAAGATAATATTGTGTGACCGATGATTACTTTTATCTCTGCCTTTCAAGTATCTTTCTATTACTTCCAGCATTCAAAGAATAAGATGTTGAGCCAATTAAAGAATGTAAGTTTCCACTAGTTATATTAAACTATTTGGTCACCTAAAGTTTATATAAGTTATTTAATTCTGTCCCAATGAGAGAAACTGCGGCTGGAGATAGGAACCCCGAGATAAGATTTTAAAGTGTTTATTGGTGCCCAATATTCAAGTTTATTGTGTTCCTTACATGCCTGATCAATTTCAAATTCCACCAAAGCAGTCAAAATGCAGTGCTTTTAACATTTATTAAAATATAACATCATATGTAAATCATCTTTGTATTAAGTAATAGTCTGAAATGATAGCCAACTTTATATAATAAACATAGGTTATAAAATGCCTTTTCTTACCAAATACACATCTACTTCCCAAGCCATATGTCGAAAGCTGAAGTTAAAATACCCTATAGGTATGTAAAAACCTTCCATTTCCCCTGGGTACTAGACATAGAAAAAAACTAATGCTGAATAGCAATATTCATTTTCTAACAACCACTCAGTGGTTGTTTGACCCCTGTGGAAAGAACATTTCTGAGGCTCAACTAGTGTTGGTGCAGATGAAGATGTACCTCTAACAAAGCATCTCTCTTATACAGAAAACAGGAGCAGTAAGCTCCAATACTGTCAGCTAAAAGTTTTCTGACACATTTTGCCTAAATTGTGGGGATTCAGATATTGGATGTCAGATATCATTTATAGAGTTCTAGAAAAATCCTTTAAGACCCTGCAGGAACCCACACATTTCCCCAGTTGGCATGGTGGGGATATAATACTTTTCAGCTGAAGGCGCTTGCAGCTCTGGAAGGATCTTTTTATTAAGAGGAACGAGAATGAGTTGTAGGTGCCACATATGGGGATTGGGATAATGTAAAAAAGAACTGCAGCTACGGAGCCACACTTGTAGCACCTAAAAAAGGATAAGATGATAAAGAGCCCGCGTAATCATAAGTTCTCTACGATCACTTTGGAAAGGGATCTCAAAGCTAACTAGCAAAGTTAATGAGAATGTTTAGAGATTAAATAAAAATGGAATTAAGTCAGAACAAAAATTATAAGGCCCAGAATTGTAGGGGGGGGGAATAGAGGTAAGGTAGAGAAAGTGTTACAAGTTGTGAGTTAGAAAAATCGGCAAAAACGTAATACGTATTTATGTTTAGAACTTCATAATGCATCTTTATGATCTAAATGTCAGCAAAAGAGTGCAGGTTTAATAGGCAGTTAGACAATGAGAGAGAGCACTCCACTCCCTCAAGTTGTCAGTCACTTTCAACGGCTTTCCTCTGAAATACAGAGCCAGTTTCAAATGCTTTTGTCCATGGATAGTGAGATCTAAGATCTGTAGGGATTTAATATAAAACATCACCAACCAAAGGTATAGGGTTTTCAATTGTAGATGTGCCTACAAATAGCAATTTAAATTTTAAGGCAGCCAAAGAGAACAGAAGAAAGGTAATATTATATCCTTGAATGTTTTCATTATGTTTCACGACAGCTCACAATGTGTATTAGATTTTCAATACCGTTTTACAAAGTGGGAATCTAAAAGTCCCTTTTGGATGTCTTCGGTTGCAAAGTATTCTTGCCAGGAGAGGCTGAAGTTTCTTATTGGAATGAGAACAACGACTGACGTTCTCAAGAGGCAGAGGATGCTGGGAAGATGACTGGGACATACGATGGACAGACAGTTAACACGTGACCAACATGTTAATCAAAAAGATGAATCCCCATCGCAGGCCTGAAATAATACTGCACTAGGAATTTCATGGGATGTCTGAGCCTTTGACTTTCTTACCCTAAATTTCTGGCTTCTAAGGACACAAAAAATAGTATGTTTTCTGGTCTTATATGAACCATATTAACATCTGATTCTACAAAGAAGATCATTAACTCTCAAGCTTCAAATGTTTCTTGAATAAGAGGGGAAATAATGATCACCAATGACTAATATAGGATATTAGCAAGTGTAACTGTGAAATGTTATAGAGGCTAAGAGGATTCAGGCATGAAACAAGAATTCATCTGAAAACTCAACAGTAGGAGACTCTAATCCTCAGAAATGAGAAGAACATGACGAGTGAAGGCTTTGTGTATAAAGCCTTCAATACAAAACCAGCTCAGGAAGAACATTCATTTTGATCTCTAGAAACAGAATTTGAGAAGAAGAATAAAAAGGGAATAGTGCTTAACATTTTTACAAAAGAAAGACAGGCAAACCTGAACCAACTTATTGAGAGCGGGGAGAAACAATTGCTTAATAAGAAAGAAACAACTGAGTTTAAACTAAATATGGTGGGTACATCATTAAATGTCTCTTTTTGCCTCAGGCTTGGGAAGAGGCAGGAAATGGATTGATGCTGCCAGTAGGAGTTCACCTTCCATGTCTACTCCTGAGGTTCTCTTCTCTTTTCATTCGTTAAGTTGAACACATGGGCAAAGAGAGCTCGCTTACATTATTTCTGCCTGAACACATCATCAATCCTAATCCCTTAAGTGGCTCTTTTAAGAGGCAAACATCAATATAAAATAGAAATCTAATGTAATTTTATCCATATTCTATAGAACTCTGAAAAGTTAAGTAACCAGGTATATTGGCACTGAAGTACATAAGGGAAGAGTATTATAAATTGTAATGATACTCAGCTCAGACTCTTAAGGAAGTATTTGTTCAGACCATGATGGCTCTAGAACTCTTTCAATAGTAGTAGAAAAATCAAGATTTTTAAAATCTATTGACTAAAAAGTGTCAAAATAAGTTTCAAAAATCTATTTAGAATCTATGTTATCCCCACTTCTTGCTAAAATCCAATTAGCATTCATCTGATTTATACTGCATTGATCCCAGTATATTTCTTTTTCAATTCACCTTCAATAAGATAAATAAAATTTAATGAGATCTGGGAGGATAATCATAAATGAGATGAAAGGGCCAGCCTCTCTCTATTCACATAAATTAGGATAGTTGTAAAATATATTAACTAATTAAAATAAAATTTTAAAAGTGTACTCTACCAATATTTAGAAAGATCTCTTTGTTCCCCTGTAAAGATGAACACTGCATTTACTTATCCCTTCTTCCTAAAATCTCTTTCTTGTTCTCCCTTCTTCTTTAGAGTTCAAAGACAGTTTTGGATTTTACTCTTATAAGTATTTCTTTGTGATGTCAACCCACTTCAAGCTAAACTGTCATCTCCTTCTTAATTCTTCCTAATCACTATCAGATGGTTATTGAATGCTTACTTTGTATGCTATGAGGTATTAGGCATTTATATACTACTAGAGGCCCATTGAATGAAATTTGTGCATGGGGGTGGTGTTTTTCAGCCCAGCCTGCACCCTTTCCAATCTGGGACATCCCTCTCACAATCCAAGACTGTTTGCTCCCAACCACATGCCTGCCTGCCAGCCTGATCACCCCCTTACCACTCCTCTGCCAGCCTGATTGATGCCTAACTGCTCCCCTGCAGGTCTGGTCACCCCAAATTGGCCTCCCCTGTAGGCCTGGTCCCTTCAATTGCCCTCCTCTACAGGCCTGGTCCCTCCCAACTGCCCTCCCCTCTAGGCCTGATTACCTTCAACTGCATTCCCCTGCTCTCCTGGTCCCTCTTAACTGCCCTCCCCTGTCAGCCATCTTGTGGTGGCCATCTTGTGTCCACATGGGGGCGGCCACCTTTGACCACATGGGGGCAGCCATCTTATGTATTGGAGTGATGGTCAATTTGCATATTACCTCTTTATTAGATAGGATACTTTTTAAAAAATATCATCTTTGTCCTTAAGTTAAGGATATGTGCAAAATGATTGATTACCCACACATGCACACAGACATGCTCTCATATACACTGTGTTGGTTCCAGAAATAAGCCCTTCAGAAGAGGAGCAGAGTGTGGGTCCTGACAGCAAACTTACTTTGGAAAATAGAACTAGGCACTGAAGGAACAGTGGAATTTAGATGAGGGAAAGAAGATGAAAAGAAAAAAAAAGCAAAAAGCTAAATAGTTAAAGCAAAACAAATGCATTAGTTTGGCAAAAGCCTTTGTTAGGGGAACTACAAGAGTAGAAGTTAGATTGGAGGGAAAATATTAAATGTGGAACATCTAAAGGAATAATATGGATGCTAATGTGGTATCTCTTGTTTTCCAAAAATAATTTGTAAGAAGTACACTAATCCACAGATATTCTATTCTTCTAAAGCTTCAAAATATCTCCATCAATCTCAGGAATACTTCTATATTTTACCATATAGGATTTTACCATTTTGGAGTTGAATAGAAAGACTAAAAAAAAAATGTTTCAGTTTTATTTTGTCCTGAATCTTAAGGACATTTAGTTCTTGGATTCAGCAAATAAATGCTGAACTCCTCACTTTCCCTCTTGAACTTCTCCTCCTGTGTCCATTCTTGTTTCTTTGTGAGCTTCTAAAGTTTCTATGATCTCTCCAAATTTCCTTCTCTGTCCTTAGCATTCCATGGGTTGTCTTTCTCTAGTGTTTCTCTTTACGAGCTTCTTATATCAATTTCTGCTCTTCCACCCAGTCTTCTACTTATGTCAGATACTACATATTACAAGAATTACTTCTGCTTCCAGTCTCTCTCACCTCTAGCATATCCTACTATACTCGAGCTTCATTCAGTTGTAGTTCATTCAGTACACTTTTAGATTACTCTACCTAAAGCACAGCTCTGACACTGTGAAGCTCAAGCTCATAACATTCACAGGCTCCATGTTGGCTAAAATAAATCCCATAGCTTGATATTTAAGACACTCCGCAGTACAGTCCCACTTCATATATTCTAAATTCTATTTTACTTTTTATACTCTAAATTCCTATCAAAACTAATAATCACTGTTTTCTAGGCACATATCACAAGTTCCTGTTCTAGGTTAATATTATTCTCTCTTTTTGAATTGTTAATTGTGTACAACCTTAGATTACATAGTCCTATATAATAAAGAGGTAATATGCAAATTGACTATCACTCCAACACAATATGGCTGCCACAAGATGGCCAACAGGGGAGGGCAGTTCTGGCAATTGGGCCAGTAGAGGAGGGCAGTTAGGGGCAATCAGGTTGGCAAGGGGCGGAAGTTAGGGGTGACCAGGCCTGCAGGGAAGGCCAGTTGGGGGTGGCCATTCCAACAGGGGAGGGCAGTTAGGGGTGACTAGGCTGGCAAGGGAGGGCAATTAGGGGTGACCAGGCCAGCAGGGGAGGGCAGTTAGGGGCAATCAGGCTGGAAAGGGAGCAGTTAGGCATTGATCAAGCTGGCAGGGGAGTTGCTAGGGGGCGATCAGGCTGGCAGGCAGAAGAGGTTAGGGGCAATCAGGAAGGCAGGCAGGCAGGCAGACAGGCAGACAAGCGGTTGGGAGCCAGCAGTCCTGGATTGTGAGAGGGATGTCTGACTGCCTGTTTGATAGGGACTAGGGGCCCCAATTGGAGAGGGTGCAGTCTGGGCTGGGGGACACCCCCCTATGTATGAATTTCATGCACTGGGACTCTAGTTTTATATAAAAAATTTATTATCCTGCTGACTCTAGCTGATGCCTACCATGAAGTCAGGTCTCATATTGTTTAAACTTCATATACCTTACTTTATGAATTATAAGAAGGTGTGGGAGGAAAAGAAAAGTGATTGTCTAGTAAACTTACTGCATGCTTATGAAGTGCCATTAAAGTGGGAAATATTTTAATATTGTTTATAGTCTCATTTACAATAACAATCGGGTATTCCGGGAGGTAATATAAACCAGTAAATGTGTACACAGCACTATGAGGGACACACAGAGCAATTATTATGCTTCAGGCACTCATTTCATTTGCAAGTATTCTGAGAGGTAGGTATTACTGCTAACCGCATTTTCAGCTGAGAGGACTGGGGGGAAAACGAATCCTACTCAGCTATTAAATGCTAACTCTGGGACTGGAGCCCCTGTTATCTGTTACCAGAGCCCATGCACTACTGATACCACCAGACTGTTCTGGGTCTAGTTTCCAATTGCGTCCGCATAACTGTCCCCTCCAAAACAGCAGTACCAAGTACCACGACTTCATCTCAGGACACATAAGTAGCCTTTTTAAATGGTTCAAAAAAATTCTTCCATTTCTGTTTAATTTTCAGAGTACTCTGAAGCGCATTCAATTACATGCAGCCAAATTTCGGTTGAGAAAATTAGATAGTATTTTTCTTTGGCTTATAATATACATAAAATGTCTAACGTTCTTTAAGTGAAAGTTTCTAAACACTCTATAAAGATAAAAATACAAAATACTGAAATGAAATACTATCAACAATATTTGACATCTTATATACAAAAAGTTAACAGCAGAGACAGATTAAAAAATGAATATAATTCAATGTTTTGCATGATAATTAAAAGTTTGATTATAATTTATATAAATTAGAAAAAGACAAGATTTAGCCTTCCTCTAATTTTTCTTTTCTTAAATCGATTTCTGGTAAGCTGAGGGAAACTATCTTTTGATCTCTCTAAGAAAAATACATAAAAATATACATATATTCATGAAATGTACAGTTTGTTAAATGAACATTTTAATTTTATAAAGCCATAGTGGCAGTAAATCAGGCATTATATATACACTTTGTACATACCATTTTAAACAGAATGTTTTCTTCTCTGACATATTCCACAATTATGCTGTAGCTAAACTAATAAAATGAAGAACCTAAAATAGTAATGACCAAATGAGGAATATTACAACCCTAAAAATGCCATAATTTAGCCTAATATTATCTTAAGTTCTAAAAAGATAATGTTTGATAAACTATTTTATTGCATCATTATTTTAAATTTTGATACCATCACATTAAAAATACTTCTCTACATGCTCTCTATATAGGGTCTGTAACAACTATCTACTGCATCCTAGCAACAGGGAGTTTGTATTAACAGCTTAAATATTTTTATTATCCATGTCATTTCTCTAAACTAGGTCTTTTCTTAAAGGGGGAAAACAGCCTCTCCCTGTTATTTGCTCTTTAAAATTGTATTGTTTTAGCGTTAGCATGCTCAGGAGGCCTGCTGAGGGGAAAGGCAGGCAGCTGCCCTGTGCCTGGCTCGGGAGAGAGCGGAATAGGAACAGGAGACTTTTGTCTGATTGCTCACTTTCCCTATTTTACTGTGCTGCTATTCTCCGGAGCATATATTCATGTTCTTGCTACTCCGAGTTTTATTACTGCTTTTGTATTATTTAATACATCTAAAGACACTTCCCAAAGACAAATTTTTCCATTTTGAAAAAGTCATGGTTTCGAACCTGATGAAACACATTAATGTTCACAGCGTGTTTCTCAAAAAGGTGATAGAATAAAAGTGCTATAAAGCAATTAGGTACACGATCTGAAAGACATTAACATGTCAAGTAGAATAAGATGTTTTAAAAGTCAACAAAAATAATATTCTGTGAAACTAGACACATATAAAGATCACATTTCTCTTTCAGATCTTTGACTAGATACTTAATTCAAACATAGGCAGAGAGAATATAAAAATGAGAGAAAGTAATAAGCTTACCTCAGTAATTTAAAATTGGAAGGATATAACATTTAACTTTAAGAAGTACATATAGACATAAGTTATAATTCAATTAACATACACACACATGCGCGCATACACACACACACACACACACACATATATACTGTATATATATTTCAGATGCTGATCTCCCCCCACCCTAAATTCTAGTTTCTCCCATAGTCTGTGCGTTTTAGTAAACAAGAAACTGATATGGTTGGCCTATTGAATAAGCCCAGGCATTTTTTAGAGGGTTATACACATTTCTGAAATTCACAAAACATCAATTTTTAATACATCTACTCTCTCAGCTCCATTAAAAGGATGGTAGGGGAAAGATTTTAGAGTAATTAATGATATAGTTAGCTGCTAAATATTAATAGGAATCGTAGTCTTGCATAAAATATAACGTATAAACCTTGCCAATACAGACGCACCAGTAATTAAAGTTGAATATGTAATTACACTGATTAATATGACAGGCAAAAAGTTACACTTTACTGGTTTCTATGTAAACTGTGGCTAACAGTTAGACTTTGCATTTTATGGTTTATAAAATTGGGCAATATCTTGACTACAGTTCATAAATGGTTTAGAGACCTGCAATAGTAGTAAAGATTATGCCAACTCACTCCGTCATAAATATTCTTCCTGCACCATGCAAACCAAACTGTGATAATGACCCGTAAGATGGAGCGCCATCCTAGACGCCGCTTTACGTCCCAGGGAATGTGCGTTGTGTTAAGAATTTGTGGAGAACTGTTAACCACCATAATTATGGGACATTGGAGAGAGATTCTAAAGATTCTTAAATTTGATTTGGATACACATATTCACGTCATGAACACGGTGCAGTTTAACTCCGCTTAAATGTGTGCCTTTTACTTAGGCATCAGAAGAACACACAACTGTAGGGGCACAGGAATGTGCGCTCCCCCTTCTGTGGAGGCTGCTGGCCACACTTACATGTGCGGCTGTGGCGAGCAGCCCGGACTGCTGTTCCCGTTGCTGTCCATGTGGTCCAAGGAGCCGTTGAGATCCTCGTGGACTGCCTGGAGGAGGCCGCCGGACGCGTTACTGATCAGGCCGGGGTTGCTGAGCAGAGGCAAGCTGCTCTCGGCCAGCGCAGCCTGGAGAGGAAAGAGGGTGGGAGACAGCTCGTGAGATGCTCTTGACAATGACTTTTAACACATAAACATTCTCTGCCTGGGTTGGAATCACGGTGCGGATATTTTAGGAGCATGTCAATAAAACGCACGGGAAGACAAAGGTTTCTGATTGGCGACTCCTGGCAGAGATACCAAGGAAAGGAACTGTGGTGTGAAATAGGGAGAGTTCTCCCAGAAAACTTTTCCCCTCGTGGGTTAGCCTTCCCACATAATGAAATGCCGTATCCTCCCTTGTAGCGAGGAGCTCCGAGATAATGTAAGCAGTCGCTCTGCTTTTTAAAAATGACCAGAACTTAACTCAAAATAAAGAAGTCCTGGCATTTGCCTCCTCTGCATAAAAATTATATATTATAATTAAACTTTAAAGTTTTTGCCACAAGCACCATGTTCCCCAACACTATGATGTGAAATCATTTATGACAGCCTGGATAAATATTAATGCATAGCCACATGCATTTGCAAAAGCTTCTATCAATCTAGCGTGTGCAGGAAAGCCGAGTATTCCAGATTTTGCCACAGGGTGTCCTTCTTGCTTCTTCACATCAAAAGTATCTTGAATTAGCATCGGTGCTTTCTTCAGAGCTAGGTACTACAACTCACTTAGATGATAAACCAACTATTACGCACGATCACAACCCCGCCTATAAACAAAGCCACGGCCAAA
>OZ004712.1:67979868-68017368 GCA_963924515.1 Vespertilio murinus
CCACTGAGAACAATTCATCATAACGTGCTTAGGGAATCACCCCTCTCCGCCTTTACCAGGAATAAAACAATTATCAGTCCATAAATCATGCCGGAGTATCCCTGTGCTCTGGTGTGGCTCCTCTGCAGTTGCCTCAGCTCCAGCGTTCCTCCCCCCAAGTAAAAGTGCTCCACCGAGCATTGGCATCCTACCTGATGACATGGGAATGTTGTATTTGTCTGAATGGCGCCTTCGTATGGCTCCCACGTTGGGCACACTGGCGGGGGTGATTACGGAGGGTCCCTGGGTAATGGGGGTGACGGGGGCCGTGGGCGTGGTGGGGGTCTGAGGTAAGCTCTGCGGGGACGTCTCCAGCATGTTCTTCGACATGGTGACGCTAGACACCAGGTTTAGCTGCAGAGGCCCGAGGGATGGGCAGGGAAAAGGTAGAGACAAGAGAAAAAGACTTAAAAAGGGTTGACAAATGAGAGTGGATTCACTTCTTACAGCTGTGTTGCCACTAATAAGCTGCAAAATGAAGCAGCCAATCTCAACTAATTACAGGATGAAATTGTATCATAAGAACTCTAATTAGAGGATGCTGTTAGAGGTTATCTAATAATCTCTGGCAATGTTACTTAGGACTAACTCCTTCTGGTCCTGCCAGACTTCAGCGAAAGTGCATCTTCTTAAATAAAAGCCAGTTGCCGAGGACCGGCTGGCCCTGCTGTGGAACAGGCCTCGCCCCAGTGAAGCAGCGACAGCAGCGAGAACGGAGGAGGCCACGTTTCCAGCCAATCGCATTCAAAACAAGTTGCCATTCTGTGGCTGCCGGATTTTTTTTTCCCCCCTCTCCCCCCTCCATAGTCCCAAATCTCAGCTGAGAGGCTCCAGTCAGCTGGAAAATTTTACACTGACCTTTAGTCTCCTTGCTAATTTGGTGGAATGGTAATGACATTACTACATATTCAAACAAAATTGTCTTAATTGCAAATTAGCCGGAGGAGGCTGAAAATTTTCAAATTAAATCTGATTGGAGATGGAGAGAGGGAAATGGAATTTCCTCACTAACAATCATTTGTGGCATGTGTTAACAAATATAATGAAATGTCAAGTTTGCCAATTCCTCTGGAAGTATCATTTTCAATTTATGATTACAGTGTCACTTAAGGCTGATGTACCCTGGAAAGTGGGTGTCAGGGTGGAAAAAAAGGAAAAAGGTGAGAACGTAGGCGAGCTGTTTAACGTGTGCCCTTCATCACGTTCCCCCCCCCCCCGAAGCCCTCCTCTTGGGGATCAAAACCCCCATATCCTCTCTGTCGTATTTACTCCACACCTTGGTCATAAATAGCATCCAATTAGCAAAAAAAAAATGTTACGTAGGGCAGCACATAAAAAGATTTCTGCCACACAGCCGGGCGATATGCATAAGAGGTAATCTCCTGACCTTTCATTTTGCGCAGTAATCTATGCAACCAAGCAAGAAAACTAGTTGTAATTGGCCTGCTCCTCTCTGAAGTCGCTGCTTCGTGGTGGCTACGTGGAGACTATTCGGCTTTTATATGTAATTTAGCGACACCTGCCTTTTCAAATCCCACATACGCTTCTTAAGATAAACCTTTTCTTAATGGGGAGAAAATGATGTGTACAGCATTGATTGATCTTTCTTTGTGGATTTGTTTTACACATTTAGTCAGGAGAGAGATTTGTTAGGGAAACAAAAATTAACATATGCCAGCTAATTGTTCTTCCTTCTTGGGCAGCCGCCAGGAGAAGCACATTAGCAGGCTAATAATAACGACTGGCACCCCGAAGGCATCCCCTCCTGCATCTGTTCCCAATAAACCACAAACTGTTATTCTGCTCGCACTCCGAGCCAGCAGCCCGGGCTGGGGATTCTCTGTGACATACATAAATAAAAGCTGAGAGAATGCCACTAAATGCTGCGTTTACTGCGTTCACTACACAATCAGACACCATCATGTTCACGGCGAAAAAGCCACTGGTGTGAGCTTCCTGGGATGGGCGCAGATCCCTCCGGTCTGAGAAACGCAGGGAGGGGCGCCCGCATCGGGGTGTGCGATGCTGCAGATGATGTTTTATTTTTTTTTTTCAAATCAACACCCGAATGTCTAATTAGTCATGATTTAGATCTTAGCAGCAGCACTGCGTACCTGTATGTTAAAATTAGACAAACAAAGCTCTTCTCCATACGTAACCCACGCAGTTAAATGGTTACACAGACACTTTTTAGAAATCATAAACCAGAATAAAATGTCACATTCGGAGGCCAGGAGGAAAAAAAAATTGCCAACGTTGCAAATCAAGGCAAGATCCATCTTGATGAGTACTTGACAGGACACCGAACGTGGCGTGGGCGCGGTCAAAGTTGCGGAAACAGGAGAAATGCATCCTTTTCCAGGCAAACTCCCCGTGTTTACACTGTTACGGCAGCTTATCCCGCCGCCCCGCCGTAATAAGCATGCCGTGTTTGGAAGTGCGCAATCACAAACTGATAAAATAGAATTTATTCCTAACTAAAAGGAAGCATGTAAAAGCCAGGATCAGCACTTAGCCACATCAGCTCATCAGAATATAGTCAAGGTTGGGTGGAACTCATTATTCAGGACTCGGCAGCCTTGATAACTTTGATTTCCATCCATCCATAGCATGGCCAAAAGGTACCATTTAATGAAGTACCATTCAGGGAGTAAATGGGGTCATATAATAGACGGTGCGCGTGCACCTTGTGTTCATGTCCTGATAGCTGTTAAGGGTGCCGTGATGAACCAACAGAGCTCATTTCTCTTTGGCAATAAATTCTTGCTATTAATATTTATCAAATGCGTGGGCCGTCTCAACTGAGCCACGGCACACGAGACCGTAAATATCGGCTATTATATCAATTTTGAAGCTCCCTTTGTACAGTGTGTAAACTTGGGGGTAGTATCTTTAAGGGAGCGAGTACGGGCCACGCTCCTCTGAAGCCAATCGGAGGCCAGCAGTGCGTCCGCCCGCCTCCGACATCGCCAGTTCCAAAGGGAACTTTAAGCTGTGGTTTCATTTTAAATCGCTCATCTAAGATTCTATATTAATTGCCCACCATCAAACGCAATTAGCAATTCTTTCATGTGTGGTTTATGTAATGTAATACTTCAATTACATTATTCATTCAGGTTCTGTTGTGGATTATAGGCTGAAAATTCTTTATTAGTGTAGATGTAACCATGCTGCTAGAGTTTTTAAAAATTTACTGATTGAATAATTAATTGGAAAAGAACAAGCTGCAGATTCCTGATGGATTTACGAGACAATTATTCTGTTTTGTGATTATCTACATTATACTATAGAAGCAACGGTGGTGGTGGTGGTGGGGGTGGGGGCGGGGAGCTGGGAGAAACCTTATGGAAAAAATTGGTAAATAAAGGGTCAAAAAGATCTTCAAAAGTTTATCTTTTTAATTAAACACTTAGCCATTCTAGAGTTAACAAAGTAATATGTCCGATTCAAGTGATACATTTCTCCTTTCTTTCTATTAAAATGTGCTTGCAGTACCCTACACAAATGTAGCACAAAGACAAGAAAAACTCTAATACCTTAGCACAGTTTAAGGAAACTTGTTCTTCATGCAAAAAAAGTGAACTTTGAATATTAATCAATGAGTGATGTCAGAGGTACTAGGAGAAAACTCGTAGAATATAGTCTGTCTTTTATCTCCCTCCTACTACAAAACCAAATGAGCTTTTTTTCCTCCTGAAGAAGTGGAGGGGGAGTCACAGCTGGCACTCACGGGGCGTCAGGCTCTACAGGAGACTTCTTACAGCGTACCCCCAAACTTCCATTAAACCCGTTAGTTACCCAGCTGATTGCTCTACGTTCATGAGCAAGCATCTGCAGAGTGAGGTAAAGTATACTGTGTACCTGACAACATTATCAGGGTGGGCTCCAATTTTATGTATATATTTTTGAGGGAAACTGCAGTTATGGTCCTATAATAACCCACTTTCCTTGGCCACAAGCTGCCTAAATTAACAAGATGTGTGCTATCTAGTAAGACACATTACTACGTGAGATCCAACTTAACTGAAATAACCACCAAAGAAATGGGAAAAAATTGGCACTGAAAATACTGTGACATCTTGGAGAAAATATTTGATTAAAAAAAACCTATTTGTATGGATGTCGGGATTGATCGAGGCCCTCATCGGCATGCCACACACCTTACTATTGGTGATTTGTGCTGTCCCTGCTTTGCAGGTTGCTCAGAGCGGGCTTCCCGTTAATACCTCCAAACCTATCACAGGAAGATCCTCTCTCGCCTCAGCCGCAAGGCAGTGATTTGTGCACTGATAGGCGTACTTTGTTTGGCGTCACCCAGGGTGCAGATTGGATGGGTTTTGTAAAAGATAGCATTACTTTAAGAGAAACATACAATTTGGCAAGCAATTGCGTTTTGCTTTCGTTTTATTGCCGCCTCTCCCATCCCTCTCGCTTGTTGTCCCGCTGTCACTGAATTGTTCATTTTCCCACTCGGCCACACCGCGAGGGCTATTTACTGTTTATAGAGCAATATGCACTTACCGGCTTGGGAGACGGTTTGGGCTCGGAGGGTCGCATGTGCAAGTGGGTCATCATTGCTTGGAGACGTTCTCGTTCCTTAGAAAGCTGTTAAGAAGGAGCGAGATCAGAAGCATTTTAGAAATGACTGATGCAGCTATTTGATCGCGGCGATCCATCTCATCATTGAGCCTGTCTCCTCGGAGTAATGATTCCTGCATATGAAAGCCTGTGTCCTAGGAACTTAGCTGGGAGGAAGCGCAACTTTAGCTGGGAAGGGGTGTGTGTGCGTGTGTGTGTGTGTGTGTGTGTGTGTGTGTGTGTGTGTGTGTGAGTGTGGTGGTGGGGGGGGTACTTGGATAGCTTTCCTTATGTTAAAAGGTCAGAGAAAACAAATAACACTTCATCTTTTTGTCAATAAGAGAATGGAGGTCGCCGCTGCCTTGACAGGCACAAGTTACTAAAACCATAAATTAGAGGACCCGCGGTGCCTCTCTGAGTCCTGTGGACGCTGTTAGCGGTGGACCGGTGCCAACAGCCGGGAAGGGGTGAAGGGTTGGCTCTCAGAGCCTGCCGGGGTTGTCTCGGCACTTCACGCATCCCCACCGAGGTCCAGTGTGGGCCCCTCCGCTCTGCCACCGTCAGTCTAACCCGGCGGGGTGACAGGGAGCGGGCGTGCGAGAGGCTGAACTCTGCCACCAGCCGGCTTCTCTCCTCGCACTGGGTCTCATTACAAGTGACGGACCCCGCTTTCCCATCCGTCAGGCCCAGCGGAGGAGAAAAAAGAAAAGAAAAGGAAAAAAAGAGATATAATTGGTCACACTGCGGACCGTGTCTTCATCAGCTGAACTTTTACGCTTTACTCCACCTCGGATGGGATGGGTGGTAAACAGGTCGGCAGAAAGTTTCCTAGAAGGACATCACTGATGATGCGAGTTATGTGTCCCTGACTATTTTACGAGACAAAATAAACATTTGAAACAGCTCTCTGGGGGAAAAGCTACATCGTGGTGATGTAGAAAAGTGTGAAGAAAAGTATGAGCTGTGTGTTTAACCCAATAACGCAGAGTGCGGGTCTGACTGAGGGGAAAAGCATGTTTAAGTGGAAACACTGGACGAAGCCTCGAAGGCCAGGACCAGCGCAGTGAGAAGGAGACAGCGATGGAACTGCTTCTGGCCTGTTTTCTGAGTTCTATTTATTTTCGGCTAAATGCTGTTTCAATGTGAACCAAACTGTTTTAACTTCAATTAGCAGCACTTGATATACTACATTACTATCTGTGATAGTATAAATTATTTGCAGCCATAACTCCAGCACAGGCAAGTCTTAAAATGTTTTGCAATTTCTTTCATTAAAAATACACCAAAGATAGAAAAGGAGAAGGTTTTTCTCAGAGTCATATGCTACAGGCATGATGCTATAAAGGTTTTTGCTTATACAATACAATCCGGTGGGGGGTAATCATGATCAGTTCATATAAAAACTCTCTCTGCAATAAAATCATATCCAATTGGGGGAGGGGGGTTGGGTATAACCACAATCGGGGAAAACTGAGATTTGACTCTTTTTGGATACCCAAATATGGATTACGTAATCTAAAGGTTATATGTCCACGTGGTAAGTACATTAAGCCACACCCATCCCTCCCGAGTTAAATTGTTGGCGTCATTATAAAGAACCTAAAATCCCATGTATTGCTATTAGGCACTGCGTTAAAAGACTCAGAATGTGCCCAGCACTCAACGTGACCCACCAGACACACGCGAGAGGAGCCATCACGTTAGCATCGGACAAACCTGTATCTCTAACTGCTGCACCACCTGCATTTGCACCCGGCACTGGGCCGTGCTCCGGTCATCTAGCGCGTGTTCGTTGTTAAGGTGCCTAAACAAACACAAAACACAAAGCAGAGAGTTAAACCTTGTGTGTCTCAGTAGCCCAGGCTCCGCTTCCAACGCCCTGCCCCGAAGTCCTATTGCCCTGCACAGTAGGGAGAAAGGAACATCTTGAAACTATACCAACCAAAGTTACTTGAAGTGAGTAATGAAGAAAATATACGGACAGACACATATGCAACATATTAATATGAGAACTGAAATGGTGTTTCTGAGAAAGAACTAATTCATAAACAAGCGGGTTCATTTGTTAGTAGATCTGGGTTCAGCGATTGGAAACCTTTGTTCTATTCTGCCCCTTTCCTGGAAAAATTAAATCCGTTCGTTTTAATACATCCTCACTGGTCGCAACAACAGACCTGCATGTGTCTTGTCACAATGGCCATTCCCGGCTGAAGGGAAGCTGTGGGCTAGAAGAGTGGGGGCACCGGGTCAAGCCTGAGGTGGGGGTTCGACTGCAGGATCACCCCTTCCCTGTCCCTGTCTGCCCTCAGCTCAGCTCTGCTCAGCTCCTGTGAACCTAATTGTAACTCCACTAAAACTCACGCACTCTTTCTGGGAAGGAGGCATGACATGTTAAACTGGAGGCGAGCTTCTGATGTAAAGAGTCACTAATTCCTAGTTAACGAGGTAATTTAAAAGTTGTTCTTCAGAGTTTTCACCAACATTTCAGTGCACAATGAGACCGGGTCCTATCAGTATACTACAATGGTCATTGTATTCCTAACTTTAATATCGTATTTTCTTGTGCGTGTTTTCAC
This sequence comes from Vespertilio murinus, assembly GCA_963924515.1. Lineage (NCBI taxonomy): Eukaryota > Metazoa > Chordata > Mammalia > Chiroptera > Vespertilionidae > Vespertilio > Vespertilio murinus. Next base: position 67,987,062 of record OZ004712.1, read on the forward strand.
TATGAACTCTTGGGGAACACACTCACGTTTATCCCACAATCAGTCTAAATGAGGAATATTTTTTTTAAAGTGCTGTAACTATCCACAAAGACTACAATGTAAATGGAACATGATAAGTAGAACACACAGCTTCATAAGAAAAGACATATGCTGTAGAACATGTTTATTTTTGCATAAAATCATTTTTAGAGGGGTTATTTTTTACACTTGTGTACACCTCAATAATTATCCTATACACAAAGAACTAAAAAATGTATAAAATGTTTGCATTATATATTTGGGTCTTAGAAACCTATTCAATTTATCTATCCAGCTCTTATTAGAATGGAGACCATAGACTACAATAACAGTCAATGAGGTTTTGTCTTGATTGAATTTTTCAGTGGGACACAAAAGAACCTTGTCATTAAAATAGTCCTTTATTCTCCTGTATGAAGGCGAAAGGTTTTTAAAGTGTTGTGATGTTCAGTAATGAGCCTCTATCTAAATTATCATTGGTGACAAACTCACAAAGCACTTTTCGAGGACACATAGTTATGAAATGCCAGAGCTGCCACTTTCTTTCCTGTAATTATAGGCTAGCTTGCAGCCCTTCCATGATCATTTATAGAACAGCCTCCAGTGGATTACTGAGAACTTGAAAAACACATACATACCTCTGCCATGTCTCCCTTCTCCTTTCGGTGCTATTGTTTACCAGTGATATGTAAAATAATAGTGCCTATTCATTCTCCCTACTTAATTATGCCAATCAAAGTGCAGACACAGTGTTGGATATAAATACAATGTACTAAGACTAAATAAATAGGCTGAATATTAATATTAAATTATGAATGTATGTATTTGCGACTGTTTTGTGCCCAAATTATTCTCTTTTATGCTTTTTATAACTATCTCAGGTACTACAGATTGCTGCTCAAAAATTCTCTATGATTTATAAATCAAGAATGAGATAATACTGAAAAATGAGAGGATTGGTGGATTTTTCTCAGTCAGTGCCTAATTGCTGTTTCAAAATGCATATGCAAAGGGACATTTCATTAATCATTTAATCATGTCCCTCGCAGGAAGTTGGAACTAATGTTGCAAATACCCTTTTCATATGAATGCTCCATAATACTATCGTATGCATTTGATATATTGCCTATGTCATAAATTATAGCTGCTTCAAAATGACCAAGTGGGGTTGTTAGCCCTGAAGATGCTTGTTACGAAACCTTTATTAAGTTTCTTTCTTTCTTTTTTTTTTTTAACTTATCGGTAGTTCTATTTCACAGCTTCATGCTAGCCACCAATAATATGCTTTCTGATGGCAAAGGTCTGCAAATTACACATGCAATCACTAACACCATTTCACAGGCCTGCTCTACTTCTACTGGTCTGCTAACAAGACGATTACACACAAATTACTGAATATCTATGAAATATTTAAATGCATTCTACTCTACTATGCATTAATAAGAGCAAAGCAAGCTCTGGAATTCTGGTTAGCTCCAGTCCCTAATGTCCCCTAATGAGCTTCTTACCGAGACTGCAGTTCAAACACAGAGGTGAAGAAGAAATGCAAAGGGTGCATTCAGAAAGGCAGCACTGAACAAACATTGTGTGAGCCGGCTCTAATTTATAGGTCACTTTATAGGTATATTGATTTTTGTTTTCAAAATGGAATAAACGATGTGGTCCACTGACGTGCTTTCAAAATCGCGCTGAATCTTGTGTGCCAGGTGGGTAGTGGGGACGGAAAAAAAAACGTAAGCAAGCAGTCAAATTCTTTCTAAAAACAGCGAAGCAGGCGCTTCGGAAAGATGAAAAGTAGGAAAGGGTCCGTCCAACGCATTTAATGCACAATTCTCTTTAGCGAAGCTTTTAAGGCTATGAACGCATGTGGTAACTTCGAGTATGTGCACAGCAGATTAGCAGTTCAATTTTAAGCTCTAGATTTTTTTTCAAATTCATTTAGAGTTACCGTATTTTATAAGCTAAAAAGAGGTCGGCTTTAATCCAACTATGTTAGACTTCTTTTTTTTTTTTTGTACAAAATGTTTCACTTGCAAATCACTGTGTTTGATTTATTTTGCATCAAGCTTTTTATGTTTAAACACTGACAGGAGTTTAAATACAAAATGTTAGCTGTCACTATTCATTTAGCTGATTATGTGAGATGCCTTAGTTTTGAGAGATGGGGGCACTGTCACCAAAAGAAACAACATTCTGACAAGTTCAAAGAACGCTTTCTTGAGGTCATAATTTTGTAGCCATGCCGCCTCGTCGAAGACAAAGACATAGACAATACACACTCGGCAGAAGCACGACTTCCAGTCAGCCACCAGAAAGGGAGACAGCATATTTCCCACCAAGTAAACTATTTCCTCTGCCTCTCCCATTGTTCTCTGTGCGGTGTCAAGACTTAAAAATGTCGTCTGTGTAAATAAACCTGGCTCATTTACTATCAGCTGATTACTCTTGAACAGATTGATATTTTTATGGCACTAGCCAGTCTGCCCTTCTTCAAGGGGAGTCTATCCATCTTTGTACCTCAGACCTTGTGTTGTCTGCTGGCATCTATGCATATGCAAGTTCAGGAGCGCTTGTCTGCTAACTGGAGTGTGATACTGCAACCCTCTTGGATTAAGATCTAACAGTCCATCCTTCTACATTCCAGCTGACTGAGGTCCAGTGGAATGATAAATCTGCCGCCTAACTACACAGGTTTTGGCAGTTGTTATTACACTTCGACATTAATAAGACAGTAACAAGAACTAACATTGAATGGTTTCAGTAATCTAGTATACAGTTTTCAATTATTGGTCAGAAAAATGACAAGCTTCTGTCAACACCTACTTTACAGAAAAATTCAAAAATTTTTTCCTAAGTACCTATTTAGCCTAAATTTTCTTCTTCATCTTTTATGTTCTGCTTTTATTTGGCTGTTACAAATAAAAGTTTATAATTTAATCTTAAGGGTTTTTTATGCAATAGAAAATAACGTTTCAACTGAATACTTAATATTGAATATTAAAATCATGTATGTACACATATAACATGCATATACATATATGTGCACATAGTCACATGTGCACATATATATGTACACACATATCTATATATGCAGCTCTCTTCTGGAGACTTTTCACTTGATGCTGAGCAAGAACAGTGAGAGATTCTGCCAACTTGGGAAAGTAATGTAAAGAGGGAATTTGGGATTCAATATAAATTCTTTTATTATTTGTTACTTAACATATGTAGGGTAAGTAGTAATAATGGATAGTTTACTTGATTTCAAACCAATGAATAAGTTGTTTGATGCCAAAGTAAAGTTCAAGCTATGTAGTTTATTTCTAGTGCATTTTAGTAATAAAAATGCCCCGTTATTTTCTTTAAAATTTTTTTTTTAAATAAAAACACTGGCTATAAAATTTCCAGAGAATGGATAAACAAGAAAACGGAGAGCTAAAAACCTCCCATAGCTTTTTGTCTTGTCTGACTCATTTTGTTCAAGACTCAGTTCTCTCCATGATTACAAAAGAAAAAGCAAAATCTTCATTTCAAGAAAATCTTTATTAGTGGTGATGCCTCTGCATTTCATTTTCCACACAGTCACTAAATAAAGTGAAATTAATTTAATAAAATTATTACTTATTTCTCTTAAAATTTCACACACATTTTAAGAAAAAGACAATATCAGTATGGAAATGTGTCTTATTAATATTTCATTTCAGTGCAGTACACTGGCATTAGCTCTATTAACAGAAATTATCACAGATCTGTGGTTTAGGGAATTTAAAGCATATAATAAAAAAAATGAACTAACAGAAAGGCCTTAAAATCTGCTGTCATTTGTTCTGTCATCCCTATAAATTTAATGGGTTGGAAAAATGGTCAGTCTTTGGAACCAAAGTTGATATTTAATTGAAAGAAAATGCTTTCCTACTTATAATTCTTCAGTCTAAAAAAATACTAGCATGATTATAAAAAAGAAACATGAAGGGTAAAATGAGGGTTCTTATTAGTAATAAAATATAGGTAAGTATTTAAGATAAATAAAAATGCTCCTTTCCATGTGCTATAAAGAAAATCATCCTGAAGAAAATATATGGTATTTTCTCAAAGATTTATTTTGAGTTTTGTCAGAAAGCATAACTTGAAGCAATAAAATGTATTGTAACTGGGCTGATTCTATGGTCTAAATTACCATACTGAAGAAATAGCATTAGTCCTGTAACTAACCTTAGTGATAATAATTAATATTGATAAGGATTAATATGCCAAATGAAGAGATTAGTTCTTAAAAAATTAATATACCTATATTCTGTCTTTGTTTTAGCAAATGTTATTTTTCCAAGACAGGAAAACTTTAGCATAGTTACCTAACATTGTAAATGCTCTCTGCTTAGATTAAAACACTCAAATCAGTTTCATGACCAACTAAATGACAGCTCACAGTGATTTTGATACAATAGGAGTACAAATATTCATTCCAGGACAGGACATTAAAAAAAAGTCATAGCCATATAGGAAGCATATTTTCTTTAAAGTGGTCAGCAATAAAAACTGTCTTAAAAAATCCTTGTAGAAGAAATAAAGTTATATCAAGTATGTGTGCCTTGTTGTTAAGGTGCCTTTGCTCTATACCCTGTAGTCTACCATTTGTAAACACATCTTTCTGATGTTACTGCCAACATCCTGGCAAAATAGCAGTGCAATTTCAAATGAGCTAATTAACTTAATTGTTGATGAAGCATGAAGCAGTTCATTCACCCTGTTAGCTGCTCCATGACAACATGAGAGTCAGCCTGTGAAGTCACTCATCTCCATAAATCTATCTGCAGCTCTGCTCAGGACTCTTGTGCCCTGGACTTGTGCATGGAAAATGGTCATGAAAAAATGCACATTCTCATTTGAAAAAAAGAGCCTTTTAAAAAGTAAATGATAAATTGTCACTGTATGAAAAAATTAAAGATACTTCAAGTTTTAATTTTAAGCTAGAGAAGCCATACAAACTACCATACATACATACATGCAGCCACGTGTGTTTCTTTACGATGCTGGGGCAACAAGTGTCAATGTGGATAAAACATCAATATCTTAAAATGTTAGCTTCTTTTAACTTGCAGGTTTTTTTTATTTTTATATACATCTGCTAAATATACATCTTAAATATCATTATTTAAAGTAAGAAATATAAAGTTTGCAATTAAAAAGTAAACCTATAAAGCGTATATGTTTAAAATACACATATATAATATGACTCCTCATATAGTTTTATTTGAAATTTTTATTAAAAACTGAAATTTTAGTGAACCCTGCAAGCATATGTCCCAATTATTAATGATGCTGTTATAGTAAGCTAGTATTTTTTTTTCATTCATTCAAAAACCTCTATTGGCCCTAGCAGGTTTTGCTCAGTGGATAGAGTGTCGACCTGCAGACAGAAGGGGCCTGGGTTCGATTCCAGTCGAGGTCTCATACCTTGGCTGCAGGCTCCTCCCCAGCCCAGGCCCCGGTTTGGATGTGTGCAGGAGGCAACCAAGCATGTGTTTCTCTCACATCGATATTCCTCTCTGTCTTGCCCTCTCTCTAAAAATCAATGGAAAAGTATCCTTGGGTGAGGATTGAAAAGAACAAAAAGCAAAACAAGCAAACAAAGCTCTAGTGAATGATTTGTACATTTTCTCGGGCAAAGAAAAGATGAACAGTTAAATTTCTTCGTCTGACTTTGCTAACACACTTGTTGAAATAAAGAAAACGTAGCATCCCTCATGATGGACCTTTTGTTTATGTAAAACAGCGTGCCTGCCACCCCCATTAACCCACGTTCGCCCCTAAAAAAGGTTACACACATACTTTAAAAACTGTCCAAAATCTTCACAAATGCTTTCACAGCCGGGCCATTTGCAGACGCCATGGCCGTAGAGGGTGTGAGAGGCTCCGGTCTCCTCATGCGACGAGCTGCAGCAAAGGAACAGGCATCAGATTCACCCCCAAGAGCCATAATCGCTGCAGACTGCCAGAGCCTGTCAGGTTACACCCAGTGACAAACAGGTCAAAACAGGTCAATTCAGCTCAGAGCACTCAGGAAAATTTAATCGTTCCACTGAATAGTTCAACTGCCAAGGCTAGATGATGTTCCAATTAGATGGGAAATAGAACCAAAGACAACTGTTAATAAAGGATGAAAATCCAAGAGGACTGTATAATATCATATGCTAATCTTGCCATATGACCTTAATGTAACATTTACCACTAAAGAAGTATATCTATTTATTCATATGTGGTCAAGTGGGAAAAAGAAACCACCTGTATTTTTAAGAGAATAATGAGATTTTCAAAATGCTCTTTTAAAAAAAGAGCATTAGATTTAAATTGTTCAATACATACATGTGAACCATATATATGTCTACTAGTAACAGTTGATTTAAAAATGCTACTTTGATACATATTATATCAGATAAAGAGATCCTGGAGAAACCAACCAACTTCTGGAATATACAATCAATAAATTAATCTCAATTGAAACAAGTCTGAAAGCATTCTGAGGAATGCCATTTTATATTAATGCAAGCTAAAAAGAAAAATGTTTCATGATACTCAAAAGCATTGCCAAATGATAACATTCTATTTTAAATTTACTGTAATTAAATGGGCCTTTGAAAAAATATATTTTTATGGAAAAAAAATACCTGTTGCAGCTGGGCAGGTTTTTGTCTTATATTAAACAATGCTATCACTCCGCTACATTTAAATTTGAAAGCTATACATCATACACACCTCAGCCACTTTAAGAATTCTCTCACTTACATTTCGCCTTTTAAAAAGCTACTTTTCATGTTGAGAAATATTTTAGCTTACATGTGTCATGTAAATGACCTTAAAGGCCTTGAATAGTTATCCATACCCCTGGCGAAACGGAGCTAAATGGACAAAGTGCACGAGGGCCCCTCCTACCAAGGCAGTCTTTACACAAGCAAGTAAAACAGCAACTTTAAAAATTATCTAACAATGTACTCAACGTGGTAACTTAAATAAAATAATTTTTAACTTAGGAATTTTGAGTCAAATGTATTCAGAAAGTTATCAGCATGAGTTTATTTTTACATATTTAAAAATCCCATCATATATATGTATATATACATACATATATACGTATAAATGTATAAATGTATATATATGTATAAATGTGTATATATATATATATATATATATATATATATGTATATATTCATTCTGATGTCTAAACTCATGTGTGAAACTGGTTAAGTTAAAAAACGGTAAAATGTCCTGATGGAATTTAGGCTAATAACAACATCTTAGTAATAAAAATATATCAACACGATAATTCCACATGCACTTATTAAAAGTAACTTTTTTTCAGGTAAATGACCACTGTAGCCATAAAACTGCTAGCATTTAAACTCCTTTTTGAAATAAAAAAAAAGTAATACGTAAGACAAATAATCTAAAGGTTTCCGTTTAATTTGCCGCTTCACACATTTTCCCTTCGTTAGCACAAATCATAGTTTTTAGCGTTAATGGACAGTGAGAGGGAAGTTTGGTGAGAGGTCACTACGAGACAGGTCTCGCGAGACTCACCTGTCCCGCCTGGTGCTCAGAACCGAGGACTGTCCGTTCACGATGGAGTGGTGGGTGATGGGGGGCGAGGCTTTGGAAGTGGTGGGGGAGGTAGCCAAGGAGGAGTTGTTGGTGGTGAGGTCCAGCCCTCCGTGCTTGATGCCATTGTCGTCCATGCTGTGGACTCCCGTCACTTCTTTCCACAGCTGCTGGATCTCCGCGGGGCTCAAGCCAGCTGCAAAAGGGAGGAGAGAGCCACAGGTAAAGCTCGCCGAATGAGATTAGCCTTGTTTTTGGATTGAGGTTAACAATAAAAGTAGTGCGACAGCGTAATTAACATACAACAATAAATGACTTTACACCATCAGCACCACGGATTTTCTCTTAAATGATCAGCTACTAGCATTGGCTAAAGACTACCAATTTGGGAATGGTACTGAAAAAAATAGTGTTCAGAATAATACTAAAGATCTATAGAAAAAATCCAGCCAATTCTATTTGAAGATTATTCAGCTTCCTCCAGATTTTACTTATTGTTAGTTAATATTAAGTTTTTATTAGTGAGGAAGTGAAAGAGAAACAGATTTATAAATAAGACATAGCAAAAAGAAACGAATGAAAAGAAAAAAATGATGTTATGAAGGATAACAAACGTGTCAGAGAAAAATAGTAAACACTAAATTCAAAATAAAACTATATTTGACAATTATCATTTTGAAGTCCTGAATATGCTTATTATATGACTCAATTGAGAAGATACTATCTAAATGTCTCCTTTACTTTATAACTGGTAGAGTAAATCCCCTACTCATTGTAACAACTCCCTGGCTAAGATTATACAAACTAACCTAATTTATGAAGGATGAAAACATAAGACCTAGACACAGTCCTTGCACTCGTATCTATAATTTTAAAACAAGTAATGGAAACACTATTGTTTGCAATATTTAACTTATAAAATAATACTTATACGTTCCAAGTACTGTGCTTTCACTAGTCTTTATAAACCTTGCTAGAGGCCCGGTGCACAGATCCGTGGGGTCAGTGGACCTCTGCACTGCTGCCAACCGCCCTTGCCCACCAGCCTGCGGGGCTGCAGCCCTCGGTCCCTGCCCATCCATCCCGCCCAGCACGAAGGCCCAGCACGAAGCAGTGCAGGGAGCAGCAGGCGGCCGGGGAGGAGCCCGAGGAGTATCTGCCAGAGAGGCTCCTGTCACCACAGCTGCGCTCGCCAGCTGTGAGCTGGGCATCTGGTGCCCTTTTGTCAACTGAGCGATGCTCCCACTGTGGGAGTGCACTGACCACCAGGGGGCAGCTCCTGCATTGAGTGTCTGCCCCTGGTGGTCAGTGCATGTCATAGCGACTGGCCGGTTGTCTGGTCCTCTGGTCACTTGGGCTTTATAGAGAGATGCTCTTTAATCCTCACTACAATCCAATGCAGTCGATATTTTTTTTCAAACATTTCTTCATTAAATTTATTGGAGTGACTTTGTTTATCAAAGTTATATAGGTTTCAAGTGTACAGCTCTATGATGCATCATGTGTGTTTTTCATTGTGTGTTTACCATCCAAAGTAAAATCTCCTTCCATCACCATATATTTGATTTCCTTTACCCTGATATTTTTTATTTTAACCAATTAATTATTGATAAGGAAATAAAGTAGAAGCAAGGTTCAAAAAACATATGCAAAGCCACAAATCTTAAATGCAGTATAAGGTAGCCTGACTTAAATGTCTTTGCTCTTAAAATATATTAAATATATGAAAACTTCTGGGAAAAGGTAGTTATCTTTATAATTGCTATTGTTTATTGAGTATCAACTGTATTCTAGTGCTTTACATTCATAACCACAATTAACCTCATTTGGAGTTAGAAACCATTACTTTTTACAGGTGAGGAGGTAGAGGCTCGTATCAATGAAATATGTTGCCTAAATCATGAAGTGACAGAATTTAAACCTAATGGTCTGTGGCTCCTAAGTCTTTGTTCTTTTTTACTATGTTTATCTACAATGTCTAATATAAAAATGGAAGTGCTAATTAAACAATTTTCCCACTCCCACAACCCAAAAAGCATGTACATCAATTGATACTGAGTGACCAAGAGGTATGAGGGCATGAGTGGGATGGAAAAGGTAGGGAGAGTGGAGAAAGATAACAGAATAGGATGAAGAGAAAAGTTAGTCCTATCACCCCTCCCCCTGAAGGTGGAAGAACCATCAATACAGACATAGTGGTAAGTAGACCAAAGTAAATGAAGAATTCTCTTTGCTCCAGCCATAACTTCTGGTTAAATTACTCATACAGTATCGATCTTAAATTGTTTATGCTCATCACTATAAGTTTTACTGAAAGTCATTATTTTGCTGATTCTAGATCCTCATGTTTAAAAGAATAAAGAAAAAATAGGATAATTCAGATTTCCAAAGTTGTTAAAAAATACCAGTTTTCTCCTATAAAAAAGAATCCTATATAATAAAGAGGTAATATGCAAATTGACCATCACTCAAACATACAAGGTGGCCACCCCATGTGGACACAAGATGGCCACCACAAGATGGTCAGCAGGGGAGGACAGTTGGGGGGAACCCAGGCTTGCAGGGAAGGGCAGTTGGGGGTGATTGGGCCAGCAGAGGAGAAGAGTTTGGGGGGACCAGCCCCACAGGGGAGGGCAGTTAGAGGCAATTGGGCCATTAGGAGAGAATAGCTTGGGGCAACCAGGCTGGCAGGGGAGTGCAGTTACGGGTGACCAGGCCAGCAGGGGAGGGCAGTTGGGGAAAATTGGACCAGCAGGGGAGTAGTTAGGCATAGATCAGCCTGGCAGGGGAGTGGTTAGGGGGTGATCAAGCTGGCAGGCAGAAGTGGTTAGGGGCAATCTGGAAGGCAGGCAGGTGAGTGGTTGGGAACCAGTAGTTCTGGATTGTGAGAGGGATGTCTGACTGCCTGATTAGATTGGGCCTAAACAGGCAGTTGAACATCCCTCGAGGAGTTCCAGATTGGAGAGGGTGCAGGCTGGGCTGAGGGACACACCCTCTTCCCCATGCACAAATTTAATGCACTGGGCTTAATAAAGTTAGGTGTTTCTATTACATAAAAAAAATAATTTATATTTAGTGATCATTAATTATAGCTTTAATTTTAGCTTCAACCATGGATTATAAAACTTTTCTGATGGTAACTTTTTGATTACCTGCCTCTATGTGCTAGGTGTTCCAAAGGCCAAACTCCATTAGCAAACCCTTTTGTGTGATAGCATCTACATCACTTCAGCATCAAGTCTCCCGCCATCTCACTTGCCACCTCTCTGCTTCACCATCAGCTCTTGCCTGGACCACTGCTGTAGCTTCCTGTCTTCCTGCTTTTAACTTGCCTTCCTATAATTTATTCTTCATATATCAGCCTAAACTTCTCACTTTAAATGTAAATTGCACCATAGCACTTCCCAGGCGAACTCTCCAATGGCTTTCCAGAACTTTGCTTAGAAAAACAACACCGGACTATGGCTCATGAGGTGCTGGCATTTATCACCTGGCTCTTGCCTACTTCTCTGACCCCATCTCTTTCTCTACATTCCATGCTGCTATACTTCTGCTGCTACTCAAAGGTATCACTTGCCACCTTACCGGCTATTGCTCTGGCTGTCCCCACAACCTGGGTCCCTCTGGCTGTGGATGGTTCATGGCTTCCTTCCTCCCGTCACTTAGATGGTTCAAGCATCACCTCCTCTCGGAGGTCATTGACCACACACTCAGCCTCTGCCGCTCTATACCCTATTTTCTATTATTCTCTATGACTTTCCCTACCTATTTTTAAAAAAAGTTTATCAGTCTCTGAAACTATATTACGGATTTGTACACATTGAAAGGAAATTAATTTGAAGGTGGCCGGCAGGACAGGACTGGGCGAGACTGGCCAGACATGCCCTGGAGCCAACCTCCATGGTCCCTCCCTGGAGTCTGTGGAGTGAGCGGGGTCCTTTCGGCAGGTGGGGTCCCTCAGCCTGGCCTTCAGGGATCGGGCTGGAACCCGATCTGCAGAGTTGTCGTCTTACGTTTATGTGTCTGCAGACATAAGTGTGCAGTAAACTAGATTTGGCCCGCCAGTGTCTCAGCAACAACATAACCCACAGGTGAAGGTGAAATCGCGTAGCCCCATGAGGAATCAGGTTCCCTCCACTCTGGTTTCAAGGTGCATCATCTGAGAACTGCAGCTCAGCAGCTCCTGCATCGAGTGTCTGCACCCTGGTGGTCAGTGCGCATCATAGTGACCCATCAGATGGTCAGACACTTAGCATATTAGCCTTTTATATATATATATATATATATATATATATATATATATATATATATATATAATCATCATTCTCCATCCCTTAAAATTTAAGCTGTATAATAGGAATTTCTTATTTTGTTGGCATATCCCCAGTGCCTGGCATGTGTTCAATAATCAGTTGTTGATATCATTGATTTTAACAAATTCATACACTTCTTGAAGAAGTCTTGGTTTCCACTCGGAGGTTCTGTGGCTCTGAAAGGGCATACCATTTATGAGCATTGCTCCTCCCTACAGCCAATGTCTAGTGAATTATAAATGATACCAGCTGATTCTAACAAATTAAGTGGCTAATAAAATTTCATATCTTGGCTAAAGAACTGTTAGATATTTTTAGAGACTATATTAGTGAATGGTGTTATTAATAATTTTGTTTTTGGATTTTATTAATAAGTTAGTTAACCTAAGTATCCATTTACTTTTAAAAGCATATTTCCATTATACTAGTCATTTGTCTTGAAAATTAATGGGATGAGCATGACATCACAATGATATGGCAACATATACCAATCACATCAACATTTGATGAATAAATAACCATGCAGTATCCAAATAATGATTCTTAATTAAAAAGGAGGAAATTGCTTTTAAACTTTATAGATCAGAGGCAGAGAATAGATCATAACAAAAAGAGATTCCTATTATCAGGAATGGTTCCCAAAAGTACCTGCATATTAGAATCACTTGGGGATATTTCAAAACTTCCCAATTAAATCACAATCTCTAGTGGCAGGACCAAGGAATCAATAGTTTTGAAGCTGCATAGATGATTCTAAAGTGTAAGTCATTTGAGAAGAGGATTTTTAAAAGTAAACTATCACACTGTGCATGAGACAAAGTTGTCACGTCTACCATTTGCCTGGCTCTTTCCGATGACGACAAACTATGAAAATGGAACCACTATTTCATTTTGTACAATTTTGAAAGTTTGTGAGCTTGAAAGTTTTGATGATTGACAAGAAATAATTTAAGCTATTTTTTTTGGTGTCAGTTATGCACAAGCTCAACAGTGCTCTTCTAAGAGCTGTCGGTCTGAGAGGTCTAGGTCTGTGGTTTCTGTTTTACACACTCAGGAGTGCCCTGATTCACGTTAGCATGGAAAACAGTCCTGAGGTGTCTAGGAACAAAGAACACTTGAGTCTCTTTTTTAAACTCAGTGTTTTACAAATATGTTTGCGGAAATTAAAAAAACCCATGGAGCTCATCTATGCTAGCATTAAATACCAGGCATCAGCTTAGGGTTCATTAAGTGATCTCCAGCCCGGCCCCTTCCTTAGATGGCAGGCTGCCTCTTTGTAATCTTAGCAAATATCTTAAAACTTTACAAGTTCAAAACGAGGCTTCTGTTTATATAGCCCCTCGACTTCAACTGGTTTTTTTTTTTTGTATATTTTACAGATGCTTTTCTAAGTGCTTCATACATGGTAATTAATCTAATATCCCCAAGCACTATGGTTTTTGTTGTTATTACTATTATTAATTACCAGAGGTCCAATGCATGAATTCATGCATGGGTGGGGTCTGGCCCACCCCAATCACAGCTGATCTGGCCAGGCCAGCTGGGGGTGGGGATTTGGGAGGTTGGCTGTCAGAGGGAGGGGCCTCAGGCAGATGGCTGGTACACCCTGCACCCTGGAAAACTCCTGCTCTAACTCCCAGTGCGGAGAACATTTGCATATTGGCCTTTTATTATATAAGATTATCATAATCCTCCTTTAAGAGATGAGGACACTGAGACACAGAAAAGATAAGCTAACACATGAGGAGTTCCTTCATAAATTTAGGTCATTATTCAAATACTAGAGGCCCAGTGCATGAAATTCTTGCATGTGGGAGTGTGTGTGGTGTGTCCCTCAACCCAGCCTGCACCAACTACAATCTGGGACCCCTCGAAGGATGTCTGACTGCCCATTTAGGCCTGATCCCATCGGGCAGTCGGACATCCCTCTCACAATCCAGGACTACTGGCTCCAAACCACTCGCCTGCCTGCCAACCTGCCTGCCTGCCACTTCTGCCTACCAGCCTGATCACCCCCTAACCACTCCCTGCAGGCTCGATTGCCCCTAACTGTCCTCCTCTGCCGGCCTGGTCATCCCTTTTCTGCCCTTTTCTCCTGGCCTGGTTGCCCCCAACTGCCCTCTTCTTCAGGCCTGGTTCCCCCCAACTGCCCTCCCCTGCTGACCCAGTCACCCCTAACTGCTCTCTCCTGAAGGCCTGATCCCCCCAACTGCCCTCCTCTAAAGGCCTGATCCCCCCAACTGCCCTCCCCTGAAGGCCTGGTTCCCCACAACTGCACTCCCCTGCAGTCTTGGTTCCCCCCAATTGTCCTCCATTTCAGGCCAGGTTGCCCCGAACTGTCCTCCTTTGCAGTCCCGGTCCCCCTAAGCTTCCCTCCCCTGCAGACCTGGTCACTCCCAATTGCCCTTCTCTGCCAGCCCAGTCACCCCTAACTACCCTCTCCTGCAGGCCTGATTGCCCCCAACTGCCCTCCCTTGAAGACCTGGTCTCTCCCAACTGTCCTCCCCTATTGCTGGCCTCATTGCCTACAACTGCACTCCCCTGCCAGCCATCTTGTGGTGGCCCTCTTGTGTCCACAGGGGGCAGCCATCTTGTGTGTTGGAGTGATAGTCAATTTGCATATTACACTTTTATTAGATAGGATCCCCTTCCCAGGACTTCATTGGCCACCCTGTCTATAGGTTCAACTCCTCCCATTTCCTCCTGCTGCTTTGTTTTTTCCTATCCTTAAATGTCTTTCTACTCAGCACCTTCCACTATTTATTTCAATTAATTTATTTATTGGCTTACTTCTTACACTGACATGTAAGTTTTATGTTGGCAGATATTTTTATCTGTTTTCTTCACTGAATGTCTACAGTAATGCAACTTCAATAAATATTACTGAGAGTTGTACACTCGACCAGAACACTAGTGTACTGGAAAGCATAATTTAGCTGTCACTGGACTAGACCATCATAAAATAATAAACTTAAAATTTTAAGTGAAGATTATTCAAGTTTCCTTAATAATGTATTTCAGGGATGTATACATACGAGTGGTAAAAGTTGTATAATTATGTGATTTTAAAATGCCATGACCACACGAAATTCAGAAACCCTATTCTACTTTTTTATGATGACTCTGGCTTGTTCTTATTCACTGTCAGAACTACAAATAGCCATTAAAAGGTTTGTTTTTTTTACAGGAGTTGAATTAATCAAGAAAATAAAATTTTAACTAAACTGCATATAAAGCAATTCTATGTAATAAAAGCCTAATATGCAAATTGTCCCCTTGATCAGGAGTTCAACTGCTAACTATGATATGCACTGACCACCAGGGGGCAGCGTGGAACATGGTGGTCATTGGCAATGTGCTGCAATCTCTCACCGGCTATCTGAGGGAAGGGATGACAGGGATGGAGGTGTGGTGAGAATGTGGGGTGTCCACCGAGCTCACTTTTACTTCCCCTGCTACCCTCCCCCAGGATGCCAGGGCTCATGCGCCAGGGAAGCCCCTATGCTCAGGTGCCGAGGGCCAGCGAGGAGCCCACCCACACACATGTGGCATCTTTCTGGTGAGCTGGGCCACAGCCACTGGGACCGCAGGGGCCGGTCGGGTTCCCCATGGAATCACCCAAGAGTTGGCCACACTCACTGCATCTCCCCTTGAGGACTCTGGACCCTGACTCAGGTGGAGAGGGGTGTGTGGGTGGCCTGGGGACCAGGTGTTGCCCAGGCCCAGAGGTCAGCTAGGACCTGCCCTTCCACACCAGATGCTTGCACTTTGATCTCTGGTCAGGCATACGGACCACACCCATGGCCAATTTTCATGCACTGGGCCTCTAGTCATATAATACTTGTTCAATTTTGGAATCAGAGTTTGTAGAGTAACTACTAGGTGTCAAGCACTGTGCTGAGAATTAATTAAAATGCCATAATTTATATCTACAGTAGAGGCCCAGCATGCACAAAATCATGTGTGAGTAGCTCATTTCCTCTTGCCTCAGCTGGCTGCCCTTCCCATTGCCACTCATAGCTCGTGCCCTGCCCTCCACTGCTCATACTCCTCTGCCGCTCAAAGCCCCCTGCTGTCATAGGTCTCCACTGACACACCCTGCCCTGCCTACTGTGAGAGCCACTGCTGCTCGGGGACAGGGAGGAGGGACCAAGAGGTGCCCAATGCACCTCCTGATGGTTGTTATGGCAATGGGCCTTTTATAATATAGACTAGAGGCCCGGTGCATGAAATTAGTGCATGGGGCCTTGGGGAGTTCCCCCCCTCAGCCCAGCCTGCACACTCTCCAATCTGGGACCCCTTGAGGAATGCCTGACTGCCTGTTTAAATCCCATTCCACTGAGTCGGACATCCCTCTCATAATCCAGGACATCTGGTTCCCAACTGCTCACCTGCCTGCCTTCCTGATTGCCCCTAATAGCTTCTTCCTGCCAGCCTGATAATCCCCTAACCACTCCCCTGCAAACCTGATTGATGCCTAACTGCTCCCCTGCCAGCCTGTTTGCCCCTAACTGCCCTCCCCTGCAGGGTTGATCACCTCCAACTCCCCTCCTTTGCAGGCCTGGTCCTCCAAACTGCCCTTCCCTGCTGGCCATCTTGTGTCCACATAGGAGAAATATCTTTGACCACATGGAGGCAGCCATATTGTGTGTGTGAGTGATGGTCAATCTGCATATTACTCTTTTATTAGTTAGGATAGAGGCCTGGTGCATGGGTGGGGGCCAGCTGGCTTGCCCTGAAGGGTGTCCTGGATCATGGTAAGGGTTCCCTTGGGCATGGAGTGGCCTGATCAAGGGGCCTGTGGTGGTTTGCAGGTCAGCCATGCCCCCTGGCGACCCAAGGGGAGGCCCTGGTATCTGGAATTTATTTACCTTCTACAACTGAAACTTCATAGCCTGGAGCGAAGCCAAGCCTCCTGGTGGCTCTGTGGCTGGCAGCCATTTCTGTTTGGATTTGTTTACCTTCTATAATTGAAACTTTGTAGCCTTGAGTGGAGGCTTAGGCTTACAAGGGCAGGCGGAAAGCTTGGCTTCCTCTGTTGCCTAGGAAAGCCAAGCTTCCCTCCTGCTCTCTGTGGCCAGTAGCCATCTTGATTGGGTTTATTTGCATACTCACTCTGATTTGCTGGTGGAGGTGGCTTGTGGGTGTGGCTTGTAGCAGAGTGATGGTTAATTTGCATATTACTCTTTTATTAGATAGGATTATACATCCTTGGGGCACACAAGGTTTAAAAATTTCAATGGTGTTACTTATTGGGAAAAATTACATTAGTTGCTCTTTCACACTCAATGTTCTTTCATTTTCTGTGTATAGTAACTAGTTTTCAATATTAAATTAAAAGATTTCATACACTAAGATGAAAAGTAAGCCTAATGTAAATGTTTGACTCACTTAGTTACTGGTTCTCTGGTTATTTTCTAGAGTTACTTACAATTAGAAGTAATAAAAACAAATTTTGGAAGAAGTATTTATATCATCCATATATTTTATTGAGCCAGTTTTATATTTTGTAATTTGAATTACTGAAATAGTATCATGTAATTTTTATTTTCATATTAAATTTTATATTTTGAAAAATGAGTGTCCACACATGACCAAAATAATTAAATCACAAAAAAGTGTATATTTCAAAATTAAATTTCCTCACCAGCCCTGACCTCTGGGTCCTCAGCTCTCCAGGGGCCTTCATTATTCCAACCTCCGGGCTACCTTTCAGAGAACTATTTGTTCATATGTAATGTGCCAAACCTAACGCATTACTGTTTTATATTTGACTAGGGGACTACCATAGCCTGTAGGTACAATGCCCATCTTTAAAATATATGTTTAATGAAGGGTGCACCAAACACACATTTTGTCCAAATGCTGAAATAGGGAATAAAAATCACTATTTGGCTGAAACTGAGACCAAAGGCAAATATAGCAACAAAAATGGGAACTTCTGGGATATAGGAATATAGTTGATATTTTAAAAATTACTCCTATGATTTTAAGATTATAATTTTTATAGGTTGGATTTTTAAAGTTTGACATTCTATTACAAAACAATAATTTCTCAGTTTTCATCATCCAAATATTTTAATGTGACAAAGTTGAAAATCCACTCTTTACGATTCCTTCAAAATATAAAGAATTGACAATAGGTTTTTTTTCAAGTCTTGTGGCCTAAATGAAATTATGAATGCTAGCTCATTAAATAATTCTATAACAACTAGATTTATGATATCATCTAAGCTCCATCTTTCTACCTTTTTTACATTTTCTAAAAAACTAACTCAATACACTTTAATGTTTTCCAATGTATTTCAAAATATATGTTAGATATTGTATATAATATCAAGAGTATTCACAGATAATTTAGATAAGTTTTATATCTGCAATAATAAATGTACTCTGTGCATTTATACTTCTGTTCATTGACAGAATTTCAGCATATAACTGCCCCCCCAATAAATTTTCCCTCCAAGTTACAAATAGAAACTTACTTATATTTGAAAGGGAATCCTATGATAGTAACAGTAACCCTGCATGTCATGCTTTGTTCATATCACTGGTGCTTTACACTGATTATGCATTGGTGATCTATGCAAGCACATGATCATATATTAACCAAAAAAATCAAGGATGCCAGAATGCTGATGGACTGACTAGGCATTTGGCTATTTATATTTCCATATTCAGAGAATGAAGTCAAAGCCAAATAACTGATTTTGACTAAATATTCATACCAAAGATAAACTTCAGCACCTTCCTAACTCAGCATAAATGACATTGTAGGCTAGAGGCTTGGTGCATGAGATGTGTGCATGGGGGCGGGGGAGGTGTGTCCTTCAGCCTGGCCTGCAACATCTCCAATTCAGAACCCCTTGGGGGATATCCAACTGCCTCTCACAATCAGGGACTGCTGCTCCTAACCGCTCGCCTGCCTGCCTGATCACCCCTAACCACCTCTGCCTGCCTCCTTGATTACCCCTAACTGCTCTCCTACTTGCCTGATAGCCCCTAACTGCTCCCCACTGGCCTGATCACCCCTAACTGCCTCTGCCTCGCCCCACACCCAGGATCCAGGATTCACTCTTCCAGCTGGTCGCAGGCATCTGTGACCTGGGCTTCCCTCCCTCTGACCAGCCACAGTCACCCAAGACTCTCTCCTGGGCCAGCTTCCCCTGGGCCAGCTTCCCCTGGGCCAGCTCCCGCTGGGCCGGCCGCAGCTGCAGGGACTGCGGGTGGGCGGCTTGTCCCTCTCCAGGCCGCAGACACAGGAGCAGCCACTGGCACCCAGGAGCGCAAGGCGGAGGGCTTGCCCCTCTCTGGGGCCGCAGCCTGGCTGGCCCCATTCCTCTCTCCCTGGTGCTGAGTGTCTGAGCCTTTAAGGCATGGCAGTGAGAGGGTGGGAGGACCATCTGCATATTAGCTCTTTATTCTATAGGATTATTTCAAACTATCTTAATCTCCAAGCTGTTCTAGTTCCATGAAGTGTTAGCTCAAAATTGTACCACATCCATAGCCAGTATTCCCTGTTTGGTCTTTCAGATTGATAATGGACATAGGTTTTAAATAACTTTTTATAAGTTAAAAAATATCTAAAACATTGGAATGAAATGGATATATTTTAATATACTGGGTACTGGGATACACTGACTTCTATCACAACTTAAAGTACATGCACAATAATTTCCTATTTTATAACCTGTAGGCAATGAATATGTTTCCAAATAATTACTAGTTGGTAATTTAAACTATACTACCGGTATGTAGTAAATAACTTTATATTCAGTATTTTATTTGAGAATGATTCACAAAACCATACTTTTTTATTTGCTTTCTGTATATCTGCAGTCATTCTATATACATAGGGATAATCTAATTGCTTATTTTACTTTTAAAATAGTATAATAATACTCATGATGACTTCAAATGCTTCATATTTTAAATAATTTACTTTGAAATGGTAGAATACATTTCATTACTTCAAAATATAACCAAAAATGTGGGTATATCTCCTGCTTTTATCAAAATTACCGGATTCTCATATACATATTTTTAATAAGAGTTGAAAAAAGTTTTAACTTTGAAAGCCGCCCAAGGACGTCGTATTGGATCACAGGGGTAAATACTTCAAATATGGCATACTTTCCAGCACCTACTGAGAACATTATCACCGAATATTAATCCCACTCAGTTTTCATAGGGCTCTTATCTGTGGCCAATCAGTCAACCAAGCAAAGCCTGATGCGAAGTGAACTGGGGACTATAAATACAATAATTAAAATAGTTTTTATGTTAGCCAGTATCGGAGGCAGACATGATTCAGTGCTTACATTATCTAACAAATATTTCCTCGCTTTCCCACACTCTTAGTTTGGTATCCCAGCACAGCACTCTGAAGAATTTTTCTTTCTTTCTTTCTTTTTTTTTTTCTTCTTCTTATTGTAACTGGCTTATCTGACAGTCTGGCTATGTCTGGCTGATGGTTCTCCACCAAGTTTTCACACTTACTCATCTAAACACTGAAAAACATGAACATGATTTCCATCTTGTTTGTTTAATATATAAATTTTCTGCTCAAACCCCAGGTACATTTTCAGATTTACTTCCATTTCCTCGAAATTCTCTATCCTGTGTGTTTTATCTCCCAGCTATCTTGTGAAGCATACCAATAAAATAAAAGGGAACAAGAGAATTCTATCAAAAGAAAGCTCAGAAATAAAAGAAACTGTTCATTTGAAAACTATTAGAATGGTTATCTGATAACACATTTATTTGTTCAGAAAGGCATTTTGTATGCTTATTTTGGAAACATATATCTAACAAATAGATTTGAAATAAATTACATTTTGTTTCTATGAACATCTATTTTAAACTTTCTTAAAATGCCTGTTTGAATGGTTTTAGTCATAATCGTAATAAATCATGGTTCTCTACTGAGGAGATTTGCATAGATTTTAGATCCTAAAAACAGATTTTATGTTACTGAAAATAATAAAATTTCTTTTGCTTCTGCTTTAACGTAGTTAGTTTTCTACCAAAGACATTCAGATTTTCACTGAATTAATTTATAAGTCTCTTTCTTTTTTTTAACCTTATTTCTTCATTTGTCCTCAAATTGAACTTATTTTCCTAAAGAATAATTTGTTAATAGAACATTCATTGCTAAGGTGACACCATGATTTATTCCAATTCTCTTTGGAGTGACACAGAAAGTGCCTTGCTTTTCCTTTATTGTTTAAACTTTCTTGATTTTCTAGGTGTAAATTAGAGGATGCGGTGAATTAGAGAATCTGAACCAAGTGAAAGAGGGAATTCTAGGAAAATAATCCAAGATGACAACAATTTGATAAGTAAAGAAAAAATTATTTACCATACTGCTTTTAATTTCACGTGGCAATGCAATGATTATGTGCATTTTAAAAACTATTTTATTTACCTAATTGTACTTTTTGTATATATAATTGCTATTGATTTTCTTTAGTGCATCCTTAAGTCAGAAAAATGTACAGCAATCCCTACTACAATGTGATTCCAGTGTAGCAAATACAATGAACTCAAACTAAAGTTCACTGGGATTAAAGTTTGTTCTAACAAAATCCTAATGCAAATTAGGATATGCTTTTATTAAATTTATCACTATATGATTCTGATTACCTTATCGAGAATTTTAGCAGGCGCGGAGGCATTTTATTACCGTTATTTTTCTTATATTTACCTGGAACCCTTTCCACTTCCCCAGAGCAACGAGTCAAATGATAAATATGTACAATTGTATTATTGTTTAGTGTTCTATTATTCTGTTATAGTGTTATTGTGTTATCAAAGCACATCTACAGTTTTCTTTTCAAAAAAATCAAAGAAGAGCACAGCTGACAGCTTTTCAAAGCTATAATGTTCAACAGATGCATACGCAATATTATTGTAGAGAAAATAGGATCAGTCTTTTCCCATGATGGGATCCCACACAGCATAACTAGGAATGTGCTCTGTAGATACACATAAAACCTCTTTTTAACATGAAGATTAGGAACTTCTTTTTCTGATCGGTTGTCCTCAAAACTCAGTTCACTCGTGTCCAATGAGTGTTGTTAGCCTTACCAGTTCTCCGCAGATTCTCAGTGTATGTTTAACAGTGCTTGAATTCTGTGGCCCTTATAATTTTCTGCCACGTGGCTAATAAATGCACATTCACCACCTAACAAAGCACTCAAAGGCAGGGTGTGGTAAAATTTGAGTCTCAAAAAAATAAAAAAAATAAAGTGTCATGCAACCTTGTTAATCGTGTTTTCATAACAGACCTGGAGGCCCTAAAAACAAAATCGTCAAGGTGACGGCAGGCAGGCCGCGAAGGGGCGGGAGGGGGACACGGAAAGGAAGCGCAGGTTGGCTGAGCGGGTACCTTGAGGCAGCGACTGGACGGGAAGCGCCGGCTGGCCCGGGGGGATGGAGATGAGGCCCTGGCGCTGCAGGCTGAGCAGGTGCTGCTGCTGCTGGAGCTGCTGCATCTGGAGGAGCTGCTGCTGGAAGACAAGCTGCTGGGCTGCCAACTGCTGCTGCTGCTGCTGCTGCTGCTGCTGCTGTTGCTGCTGCCGGGACACCCGCCTGTCAACAGCAGGAACAGGCCTCCCCCAGAGGAGCGCGCATCCCTCACAGCCCGTGAGTTTGCACGAGCAGAATGAACACACGTTCTAGGTTCTCAGTTGCCTTTCTTTCAAATACGCAGCAGCCGAGAACAGAGAACTTGCATTCAGAGTACGGGACGAGGGCTAGAGAAATATATAACAAAAGCTCAGGCCCCCCCCCTTTTATTAATGGCCTTATTGCAGGTACATTTACCCAGGCTAAAAGCATAACAGTTTACAGGAACAGTCAAGTTCAACAACATCCTTCGTCCCCCGCCCCCCACCCCAGTGGAATAACTTTGACCCGCAGAGGTCCATGACTGTGGTCTCTCGTGACCTATTAGTGACCTGGGACGTAACCTTCACAGGAGAGGCCTGTGAGCTCTCTCTTCTTCCTCTCCTCTCTTGGAGGAATATATTAAAGGCTGAAATATGTCCAAGGCCAAAAAAAGTGTCCTTGTTAGAAGGAAAAGTGTGACTTCCAACTTTGGGAGGCATGGCAGTGCGATCCCCAGCTGCTTGGACTCGGGCGGGCATGAGAAGGAAGTCCAAGTTCAGGGAGGGGCACGCAGCCTGGGAGACCTCCTCCGTCCAGTTTGGGGAAAAGAAACTTCTGAGGCGCTCGCCGGAAAACAGGCTGCATAATGCAGCAAGTCATGTGGATTGCCCAACGCCTCCAGAGAAATAAGGGAGCAATTTCTATTCTGTAGTTGATGGCTGTCTGAAATTCTATTCACAAATCCAAACAAAATCAAAGCCTCCGGAGGTCAAAACTGTTTCCTGGACGTTTGCATAATGGCAGCTTGCAGACAACGGGCCCTGATACCTGCTGATCAATTTAACTGCTTCAGCATGTTTTGTTTGTATTATGTTTATAGTTGATGCAGTTTGCTGACAAGTGCGGGCTGGGCCCGAGAAGCCGGCTTGTCAATTTGATTTATGAGCATATCAAACTGGAACTTTCTACTCGCCACTCCAAACCTACAGTAGCAGTTCATTAATCAGAGGCCCGTGACTTTGAAATCTGTGCTCAACCGGTTTCTCCCGGAGATCCCCCCCACCAACCCCCAACAATAGGTCAAATTTGCATGCATGTTCTCTGAGCGGCAGCCCTGAGAAGAAATCCGGTGCCCTCACCAACTTAGATTCTCCGTAAACACAAGGGAACCGCGACTGAGTCCGGCGCTGCTTACTCTCCGTACACGGACCCATTAGGGAACATTAGACGGCAGCAGCACTGGACTGGGACTCTCAGGTTCCAAGCCACAAAAGAGGACAGCAGGCTAGGGCTGCGGTCACTGTTATTGAGCTCAGCAAAAATGCACGAGGACACATCTTTGACAGGAAGATCCGAGACCACCCCCGGCTGCACTCACACTCTTCGGTACCCAGGAGGAGCTGAGCGGGCCAGACCCACCTCTTTCACTTGCTTCCCGGGATGCGGCGGCGGCGGCTGCTGCGGCTGCTGTTGCTGCTGCTGCTGTTGCTGCTGCTGTTGTTGCTGCTGTTGCTGCTGCTGCTGTTGCTGCTGCTGCTGCTGTTGCTGCTGCTGCAAAAGCTGAAGATGTAACTGCTCTTGCTGTTTCTTGTAAAACTCTTGTAGTTGTTGCTGAATAAACCATTTTGACTTTAATAAATACAGGCAAAAGGTTCACGGATCACAAACCTCCTACACTCTTCTAGACTGGCCTACGGTGTGTCCATTAAGGTCTGCCTCCCAAGAACAACAACAACAACAAAAATACATATACACTGGACATAAGGAGGCATGTGCATACACATTTTTCCAAGGTAGCTCTGAAATTTTCCAATCCAGAATAAATAAATTAAAAAGCCCTAAATAAAAGACTAGAAAATCGGTATCCTAAAGGGCCAGGACCAAATTCTCTAAGTTATGACATCCAGAGTCCCAATGTAAAAGTATGTAAAAGTAGGCTATACCCTACCATGTATACAACCCAAGTCCACAGCTATGGAGAATCAGATGGTTCGTCCTGACTGGGAAAACCCTAACCATCAGCCGCACAGAAGGAGGTCAGACGGAAGCACGGCCGCTGGCCTGTGGTCTCCATCCTCTCCAGGAAAGTCAGTGGCATCGAGCCCACTGAGGGGCCCAGCGGTGGGCTCATTAGTTCCGTTACTTTTTAAAAAAACGATAAATTTTATGGGCTGGTGGCTTAGCTGTTTAACTTTATCCTAATAAGGAGCTACTTCTCTTCCTAAACAAAGAACATATTTTTTGGGGGTAATCGGGATGTTACGTTCCCTATTGTAACAAAAGAGCCAGTTCCAATTTCACACTTACACGCACTAAAAGGAGTGCTAGAGTTTCAGGAGGTTTAAAAGCAATCATTGTCTAGGAGTCTCTCTGTGGGCTGATGGGCAAGTCTACAAAGCCGATGGGCCTGAGCTTCTGGACATTTAAATGCTGACCGATTCCGTGTTACAGTCACACCTCTCTCTGCTCTCACCCTACGCTTTAATGAATCTAAAAACGACGACGACAAGGATATCTGTTCTTATGCGGCTCAGCCGGTAAAGCACGGCAGTTATGTTCTAGCGGGGGTGGGCAAACTTTTTGGCTCGAGGGCCACCATGGGTTCTTACACTGGACCGGAGGGCCGGAACAAAAGCAACCTGACCATGCTGGCACTCTCCTCTTGGGCTGCTGGTGAAGGAGCGGAGGGGAGAGCGAGAGAACCCTCCTCTTTCGGCTCCGCGGGCCGGATAGAACAGCCGAACGGGCCGGATCCGGCCCGCGGGCCGTAGTTTGCCCAGGCCTGGCTAGCTGCCGGTAAGCTGGCCCTTCCAATGGAGAGTAAATTGTCAAACTCGCCCACGATGCGGTGACCCTGAGAGCCTGGCTCCCGCGCCAAGCGAGAACACCAAAGCAGGCAAGCCACATTACCTGCTGCAGCATGACGGCCTGCTGCTGCTGCAGCAGCGCCTGGAGCTGCTGAGGGGACAGCACCTGCTGCTGCAGGATCTGCTGCATCTGCTGCGGGGTAATGACCTGGGGAGTCATCATGGCCACCGACACGGGCACCTGACAAAGGAGAGAGAAAAGGCGGTCACAGCCGAGTCTGTGTCTGTGCACGTGCTGCACAGCTGGGTGCCGTCGCGAACAAGCTCCTTGGTGATGATGGCCTGTAATTTCATGTAATATTTGATGTATTATCAAATGATTTAATAAGAATATTAAAGTACCACTGTCGTTATACACTCGCTTTCCAGGTGCATCAGATTTCATCATAAAGATCCTATCTTCATGCTCCACACCTCTAATGTAGTATGCTAGGGTATTTGAGCTTTTATTAGCACAGTTAAAAATAAACAGTTATAATAAACAGTGTTCTCGATACTTCATAGTGAGTCATCTTAAACCACAGTGCTATAAACAAAAAGCCTTAAGGATTGTTTTAAAGAAATGATTAAGATAAATAATAGAGGTTAAACAATAGGAAATAATGTGCCCATAAATATGTTATCAGAGCTATAAAAAGAATGTATGCAAAATGTGCTTACTCATAAAACATAATCAGCATCTTTAAAATTGTATATAAAAATAAAATATATAGTACTAGAAAATACATATAATAACACATATTACTACATGAGTACATGTAGTCACTCATCTACTATATATATATACATATATATATATATATATATATATATATATATATATATATACATATCTTACCAAATAATGCCACAGATCCTCTCAAAGAAGGAATCACAGCTTCATCTTTAAAAATTTTATTTCAAGCTAACTAAACTTACACCAGGAAGTCTAGAAATCTAAAAATTGCTGAAAGAATACTCATTATACTGAAAAAAAGCATTTTGCTTAACATTTCCTTTCTACCATTTCCTTCTGAATGGTCTGAGAATTAAAGAGTCAAAGAATAAAAGGAAATAAGTAGGGAGAAAAAGAAATGGGAGAAAGAGGAGCAAGACAAACACAGGGTGAGAAGAGCTAGAGAGGAAGGCCCGCAGAAACAGACAGGGAGAGGAGAGGGAAGGGACGGCCAGAGGTGGACAGAACCTGCAGGAAAGCCCGGGGTGTGTGTGAGGCCCCCGGGCAGGCACTCTGCTGGAAGGCACCACTTGTGGCACGAAGCAGCATGCCAACCTGCCACATTTGCAAACTTTGAAAAGCAGCCACTTTCTTTCCTAGCAAAAACAATTCACTTTTACTGTAAATAAGAGCAAGTATTTATATGCATAATGCTTTAGAACAAATTCTTGGCACGCCATGTGTCTTTGAAAACAGAGAAAGATGAACAGATACGGTTCACAATTTATTTTAATAGTCTTTTTTATTAATGCAACTCAACATTTTCAAGTCTGGTATTTTATGCTATTAAGAAAGGAGAAATTAATAACAAAAAGGAAATTAGAAGAAAAAGGGAAAGAAATTCAGGGTAGATTAAGTGCTCTCTTAAGAAAAATACGTTCATATTTAATACTAAAAAAGAGCTATGTCTTTCTGTTGCATGTTGGTATCTAGAAATATGAATTAAGTAGGTATAATTTTGTGGAAGGAAAGGAATTACATTATAACAGTAAGAAATTCAAAAGTGATATTTTAAAAATATTTCTGGACTTTAAAAAAACACACTGACATATTAGAAGTTACTGTATCTTAATTTATCATAATATAAGGCATTGTGAGATTAATTATATGCTGTAAAGATAATCTACTCAACTGATAACTCACCTGTTTACTTGTTTAAATACTTAATGGTAAGTTTATTTATTTGTTGTTTTTTTTATAAGCAAATAGAATTATTTAAAAAAACAGTTTGGAAAACAACTACGTATGTACAAAAATGCCTTTTCTTTCCATAATCATTTATCTTATACTGTATCCAAACAACAAAGAATCAAACTGGAATTAAGTAACAGAGAAAGACAGATATATTATACTTTAAAAAGTCTGCCAATCTAGATAAACAGATAGGTAAGTATATGAGTAGATATTACATGGATGTAGATGGCTATATACATATAGATATGTACTCATAGATATGTATGCTGTATAGCATTTATTATGTGTGAGAAACGTGCCATACTTCTCTCCCCAACAGCCTCTTATCACACATTGTGTTCACTTATCTACTACAACTAAAACTGCTTTATGTGCAACCGATAGCAAATGCATTTTCTAAGAAAAGTTTTATGATTAAAGGCATGCACCTCAAGTTTAAAGCCAGATTTCAGTGTATGCAGATTATTGTCCTATAGCCTGTTTCTATTATGAGTGATCTAGTGTATAAGCAAATTTAAGCGAGTTTTTTCTTTCTTTTACCTTTTCATTCTTTTTAGAGTTTATATTTTCCCTTTTGCTATGAGTGGATAATCATTTTCTAAATATTAAATGGCATGTATCTCCCTTTAAACTTTTAAGACATAAAAACAATCACATCGCTGTCATTCTAATATCATATGAATCACATGTAATGTGATGTTCAGGAAATGTTAAGCAGTTTTTGGACTACCATCTATGACACTGCCATCTAAAACTGACAGCACACAGACATTAGATATGTAGAAAGATAAGCCAAGTAACACACAACTCATTGAACATTCTACTTCTGTAAGACATGTACAAAAACACAAACTAAAAAATAATTATATGTGTAAAAATGCACAGGTGCACTTCTCATGGATTTTTAACATTACAAATAAGTCAATGATATTGTCTCAGAAATCCACATACATAAGCTCTTCCCTCATGAAGTACTTTAGGCTAATAAAAATTTAAATTATTTTAATAAATAGAAAATTAGTTTTCCTACCAGTGTCAGTTATATGTTAATATAAGCTGCTCCATGTGTCTTGTTCAGAAATGAATGAGTGTCAAAATGCAGAACTTTTCCATTTTTAAGTGATTTATTTTAAGTGACACTTTTCTTCTATTTCTCCTTAATTACTTTTGTTACTGTCCCATTGTATTTTTTTTTTTGCTACTATAAGTTACTCTAGGAATTCACTAAAACAAAAGATAAAGATTAACAATCTCATACCTATTTCTTGAGATTATGCTACTTATCAGTATTAAAAAAGTATTAGATTTGAAGGTCTATGGATAACTTTCTAAAAGACACACACATTAGCAACTTAGGAAAAAATAGTAAAAGTTCAAAGCATTTAGACATTAAGCATAAGGAAATGCTTCCCGCTAGATAGGTGATTTTGTTAATGCAACTGTTCTTATGCGGAACCACAACTTAAATGTGTGATAGAGGAAAGGAAGAAGTTACCTCAGCTATCTTCTGGTGAGAAAACAAATCAAAGTCTGGTTGGGTCTAAGAAAACATAATATATTATGCAGCTGCCAAATGAAATCAGAAGGAATCATTTACTTAAATGGATGTCCTGGTAGAAACTGTATTATATCAATTAAAATCTCTTTCAGAGTGAAGAAAGGAAAAACAGTCCATTTTGGTTGGTAGAGAAATTTTTCCTCTCCTGGTATTTGCTATGCTGACAGATCTAAAAAGTCCCTATAGAGATACATCAAGTAACAGTTTAATTTACCCTATTTATTTTCTCATTAGATGAATTAAGCATAAACCAGATGTGTTGCTCTGGGCACCAAGAAGTACTGGGTACATGTACATGAAGATAGGGTTATACATTCTGAAATGAGAGAAGGAACATTCTGAAACTTGAAATGAGTCAAAATAGTAAAAGTCAAAAGCATTTAGACATTAGCTTAGAGTAGGTAGGAAATGCCTTTAGATTTTAAGAAATACATGACAAATGTGTTTACATTAAGCTTCTAAGCGTACCTCATTGAAAGAGTCAAAAAGTCCTTAAGAAACAATGCAAGGATCATGTCTACCCTCAAATGAATCTAAATAGTTATTTTAAGAGTTATGAAAATGGACCAACATTTTTATTTGTTATAACAAGTGCATTGTCTATTTATAATCTAGTTCCGCTGGAGTATTTCTGGATGTCCTGGGTTTACATATTAAGCATGTCACTTAATTAAACATCCCGATTATGTAATTGGAAAGGTTCTTAGTATAGCATGAGTCCAATTCTTTCTTCACTAAACGTGAACTGGAAAAGCGATCACACCTTGTAGATGAGATTTAAGGTGAAAAGCACTATATCCTTGCTAACAGAGTCTGCCAACTACTGGCTCATAGATTCTTTTTTTCTATTCTCAAAATTTAAAAACAAAGAAAGTCCTCACTGTCAGGCTCTGTTACTTAGAAAAACAAACAAACAAGCAAACAAACAAAAAAACCATGCAACTCTGCTATAATTAACTACAGTACAATAACTTCAAAACAAAATTTCATATTATAATACCTGTTCCTGTTTTTACAGAATATTGATAGGAAATGTTTGATTGTACAGTCTTTGATAATATTGTTTCTGTTCATTTCTTTTCTCTCTACATTATCTGTATCTATAGTTTATTTTAACATAGGAAACTATTATGCTGCATTGCCAGACTGGGTCCAAATTTAAGCCTTGGTTACACGTAAAATGCCTATCATAATAACAGCTTTCAAAAGCTTCCTGGTTTCATAGTATTAGAAAGAACCGACGATGAATTGAGTGGTATTTGTAAGCTTTTCACCAAGTACTGAACAGTAGTATTTAAAGAGACCTAAGATGGACAGTGCATATTGCTCTTTAATGCGGTCTTTTAGCGGCAGGGAAATACTATGACAGGAACAACAGATAGAACAGCACAGTGCAGCAATGCACACAGATGCCTTTTAATCATGAATCATCACTTCTCAG